>JBBHKE010003186.1:70676-110758 GCA_037447655.1 Zygnema cylindricum
ACTATAAACAGTGCTAAGTCTACCCGACTAAACTAGTTCTCGTCTCCGTTACGAGAAAAGTCGTTGACCATTCAAGCATTGCCTCTGCTCTTGATCAAATCAGCCCATCTGAATCGTGACAAATATCACCAAAAAAAAAACAAGAAACGTCGGTTATTGAAGCTGTGATGGAAGGAGATGTAGAAATAAAATGAACAAAAAATATGTAAAGTGACAAAGATTCACACCGACATTTCTTGCCATTTAACGATAAATTAACACTCATAATACTAACGAATTCATTTTTACTACTAATCATGCATGTGTTAGTACACTCGTAATATCATAAAAATCAATAACTACATTCTTACTACTGATTATAAGCGCTCATAATATTAACTAATACAATACTAAATATTTGTGGGTCTTCAAGACTAAATAGCCAAGAAGAGGATGAAGAAGAAAAAGAAGAGGAAGAAGAAGAGGAAGAAAACGAAGAAACAAATGTCAAAGTACTTGAGTACTCCTTTTCAAAATTCAAAAAATTCTTTGCAAATTCCTTTTCTTTCATTTTCACAATAGCGTCCTTCTCCATGTCTTTTACTTCAAAAAAAAAAATCGTGAAAAAATAGTGATCAAATTACTAAATACTAGAAACTGAAACTAACGGAAAAACAGTGAAATGGAATCACGAGCCAACAATTGAAATTACAGTAAAAAAAGTTAGTTTAAAAGACTCGACAAAGCAAGATGCTATGACAAAAAAAGTTTCAAAAAATAAGTTTGTTGTGAAACCGTCCAGCGACATCAGATGCTTATTGTTGAATTTTAAAAACCGATCTATTCCTCTTCATTTATGAAAACAGTATTTCGTAATGATGATTAAAATTTCAAACTTGACGTTTTCAACCCTCCCGTTGAGTTTTCATTCGGAAAAAGAAATGTACAATTAATATACTGCTCAAAGTCAAACCCACTTCTTTCAAAAAAACCTCAAAACTACGATTTTAAGAGACAAAAATACATTTAAAAAAAGAAAAAAAGAATTATCTAAGAGGGGGGAGAAGGAGAGGAGAGAAGAGAGAGAGAGAGATGAGAGGGAGAGAGAGAGGGAGAGGGAGAGGGAGAAGGGGAGAAAGAGAACGAGAGGGAAAGGGAGAGGGAAATGGAGAGAGCGAGGGAGCGAGGTGAGAGAGAGAGGGAGAGAGAGGGAAGACCATACAAAGAGGTTAACTTACATAGAACTAGCGTTCATGGAGTTTCCCCCACTATAGTAGCTCGAAAACTCACCTAAGTACTGTTTATCCAACAAAATTAAAAATAAAAACAAAAACTAAAAAAAAATAAAAAATTGTTGGCCTTTCTTGAACTCTAAGGTGGGAAAAAACACGGAACTCCTACAGTTTTTGGAAGAGGCTTGGACTCAACTTTTGTTATTTAAGGCAAAAACTATACAAATATAAAAAAGAGTAATCCTATAACACCATTTGAAAAAATCAGATGCCCCAGATAAAAACACTTAAAAGAACAAAAATACAGAAAAGAATACCAGAAGTTACAAAAGAAACTGCCAAAAAAAATGACAAGAAAAGAAAACTTTTCATACCACATCAACATGGGCCTTTGCCTCGGGTGTTAGGCGAGTTCGAGCAATTTCTGCCACTACCTGACAAAAAATCAGATTTTGATATTATCAGTCACAATTTGACAAAATATTCAAATGATATAACAAACCAATACCTGACAAAATAACACATTTTGATATAATTTACTCACTAACTGACAAACTTTTGAAATGATATAATCACCTGCTACCTGACAAAGAAAACAAATATGATTCAGACACTCGTGAATCGCTATCAGCGTTCAGAAAAAAAAGTTTTAGGACTGTTTTGGTGTTAATAATTCTATTTCCGGTCAAAATGATGTAAACAATTGTGAACCGGAAATAGAATTAGCGTTCAAGAGGGCCAAAAAAAAAATAGACCAAATTAGTGTTAACTAAGCTAATGGCAATTCACGGTGTACCTGGCATTGTAGAAAAAAAGAATATATATCATATATATCCTTTTTCAAATCTACAGAGGATATAGAAAAGTGTCAAAATAGTGACAACTTGACAAATTCCCTTCTTACATTTACACAAACCTTCTGACAAAGTATCAAAAATTAATATAGTCAGGGAAAATTTGACAATGAGTTGGCATAAATATCCACCAGCTATAACAGGAGGAGAATTCAGAAAGGACAAATGCCGGAATAGACGGGAGAAAGATAAGAGGGGGAGTAAAGGAGTGAGGGGAGGGGAGGAGAGAGGTGAGGACGAGGAGACGGGATGAGCGGGGATAGAGGGAGAAGAAGTGAGCAAAAAGTGAAGGAGACGCAGAAGGTTTGGATAGAAAGAATGGCACGAGATGAAGGGATAGGGGGAGAGAAGGGCGAGGGAAAGAAAGAGAGAGAGGAGGGAGAGGAAGAGGGAGAGGGAGGGGAAGAGGGAGAGGGAGGGGAAGAGGGAGTGGGAGAGGGAGAGTGAGAGGAGGAAGGGGAGGGGGAGGGGGAGGGAAAGGGAGAGGTAGATGAGGAGAGATCAAGGAGATCCCATGTAAAAAATGTTGGACCATGGGCAACTGATATCATATTTACTTTTCAGGTATTTGTAAACATTGAGTTGTTACCAAATTGTAATCAAGTTTGGCAAAAGTTGTAGGATTAACGACGGACAAATATTTCATAGTGTACATTGAAGGAAGACAAACAGTGAACATCAGCGTAATCTAATGTTGGATGTCATTTTAACTTACACATTTTACAAATCTATTGTGCAAATAGAATATTTTAATATCGCTCAATTTTTTTTCCTTTTAGATTTTTTGTGTGTGATGCTTTACCATCTAAGAGAACACCATTAATCATAAGAAATTTGCATTCCACACCAAAATTGATGTAGGTCCGATATGGTTAATTTATATGAGAACATTGATTTCTAATTACATTTTTTTTTTTTGTTTTTTTTTTTCCACCAATGACAATGAGTGGATAGTGAATGTTATAAGCTGAAATAACATCTTGAGTATAAAATATGAAAACAATGAAACATTGTTATCCGGAAACATTTTAATTCAAAATACTTGTAATGTAAGTTCTCACGTGTCATTAAATGTAATTTTTATGCGTCCTTTGCATAATTACTTTCATTTTCTTGATACGATCTCCTACAGACTATACTGAATAGAGAGATTACCATATGTCCAATGGCCCACCAGGCGAAGGAGTGACTGATGCTGGCGAGGAGGAGAGAGAGAGAGAGCCAGAGTGTCGGCCCAGCCATGGCTGGAAAGGAGAGGAGAGAAAGAGAGAAAAAAATTAGGGTTTGTTTATTTTCTTCGCCTTGGAAGGTCAGATCAGATTTTGAAACCGCTTGAACCTTTGGCAGAGCACTTTTTGTCACGTAACGATTGAAGATTGCTTGTCATAGGGGAAAAGGATGTCACGTCACGGTTTAAAGGTGCTTTTTCTGTTCTGAGACATTTTCAGTAGATTCGGACATGCTACAGAGGGATGTGGTACGAAATGTACGAAAAGGGTCAGACACTCAGACATAACAACTCCATGCGTAGATAACCACGCTCAACACCAGTACACTAGAGTTACTGTGCTATGCCAGTTTTGCGCCACGGCATCACGAGCACGGGTGTGTGAAAGCTGTCGCCTGTTGACACCTGCGGTACGGTAATCTCATGTGATAGGTGGTCGAATCGTGCGAGAATCTCGTACTACACCTTGAATCGCTATTAGCGTATAGAAATTATTAGTGTAAAGAAAAAATTAGCGTCATTCATTCTAATTTAGTGCCAGGAGACGTGGCAGATTATGGTCCACGTCCTTAAATAGTAATTTATTATATTTAAGGTATCAATGTCAAAATTTTGGGGTGCCGATATAGCGTACATAAGGCTAATAACGATTCACGGTGTAGTTTGTACTCGGTGCAAAAATAATCGTAAACATATATAGTATACATATAATAGTATTTTAAATCACCTCCAAAATCTAGAAAGGAGCTTAATTCTCCAAGCTCCAACTCCAAAGAACAACGCTAAAACGGAGACTATCTACAATAAATAAAATCAGCCTCTCCGATATAATTTACCGTACAAGACCGTAGCGTACTGTACTTGTATGGGCTTATCTCCACCGTTTCTCTTTGCTTCGAGACAAATATAATAATTGTCATAGATCCAAATTTAACAGAGCGTATCCAATTGGTTCGCGGAAAAATTCATAGTCAGAAGGGCAAAGGAATTTTCCGAGACTGGCGGCAGACACGGTCCGGACGTAATTGCTAAATATTATGTCGGGGACAGGGCTTCTACAGTCTCAGAGTGATTCGGAAAAGGCTCGAAACCGGTCCGGAATCGTCAGGGTTCTGCGATTTTCCCGAGCCAATTTTTAAAATTTATAGCGATTGGGCGGGCAGTGCTAGAAAGGGTCATTGTACCTAAAGGTACGCTAAGGTACGTAATTTTACACGATTATGTACGATTTTCTCTCCCATTCGTACGTTTCTGCAAAGTCCACCTTGCGTAGATTTCCGCCTCGAGTTTGTCTCCTCTTCTACCAGTTGTTACAGAAGGAATCTACATATGTCACAGTTTGAATAGTTTGCCTTGCGGAGCTGAATTGCAACATTCTGCTCCTTAGTTTTTGAATGCTTTGATTCATCATTTTCTCTATGTATTTCTTTGTTAATGTCAAACCGTCAGCCTCCATTTCTACGACTTAGTTTTGAAATCAGCTAGATTAACAAGGTAGGAATATTGCTACTCTGTGTGTAGTTTAAGGAACTCGAAGAAAATATAAAGTGCAGTTTTTGCAGTTCCTGATTAAAACTTCCACTTTTGGCTTCGAACTTGCCCAGGAGTGCTGTATCGCGACAAAGAAAGTGTGAATCATCCATTAATATTTTTCCTGGAAGTGTTTTACTGGAGTAAACTCGTTTGTTGCGTAGTTGTACTAACTTCTATTTGATTAGATTGACTGTATTGTACTTGCTTGTTTGAAGCGTGCAAGTTGCAAGCAAGATGAGTGCAAAACCAACATCAAAGTCAGCTCCATATGCAACAAGTGAAGATTCTCCAAAGGTACAACGATCAAGCAGCAAAATAACTCCAGCAGCAGCACCATGGGAGAAGGACCAGTCTCCAAAGATGCAAAGCAAAGGAGGAGACTCGAGGAAGATTGACCATACTACCAGACCTCGTGTATCCGAAGCTGCTCCGTATGGCACTATTGATAATCTGAGGTCACCTGGATCTCCGAGTTTACCAAAGAAAACTGCTGTCGAAGCTGCTCCTTATGGCACATCAGAGAATGTTCCTGTGCAAAGAGCAGATCGATATCCTGCTCCAACAGCCGCTCCATTTGGCACTTCAGCGGATTTAAGGACATTTTCTAAGGTACACATTGCTTCTCAAATTTTTCCATTCTTTATCCAGTTATTTAGTCATACATTGCTTCTCTTTATTCTCCATTGTTTGTTCAGTTATTCCGTAACACATGGCTTCTCTTTATTCTCCATTCGTTTTCAGTTATTCAGCTACACATTGCCTCTCTTTATTCTCCGTTCTTTATTCAGTCGTTCAGTTATTCAGTTGTTGAGTGGTTCAGATATTCACTTTTCGTTATTCAGTTGATTAACCAAGTATTCTTCGCAAGAAATTGATGATAATGAAGTTCAGATGTTGAGGATGTTCATTGTGTATCTTGATCATTTGTTCTATTTGCTCTAGAAGCATAATGCATCACAATTTAGTCAGTTTGGTTTACTGCTTTTTGGTGCTCAAAGGTGTGGCTCAATATTTCCTCAATATTGCTCGGTCAAGAATATTTCATCATAAAACTGTATAAATTTTGTAGACTTCAATGATGATTAACTCAGTTACACCATAGGCTTGCATCCGTGCCTCCAAGATTTTTCCTTAATCTATTGTTGTCATGCTGGTAAGAATATTGCTGGTAACATGTCTCCTATTTCTTCATTATTTTTTTTCTACAGACATCGTCACCAAAAAAATCTGCACCTTGGGAACGGGATGAAAGCAAGTACACACATAAGGTAACCTATTGTTTACCTTTCTTACACGCATAAGGTAGAACAGGCAGCCAGTTGAGCTCATTGTGAGTTTAAATTTATGGTGAATGTTGAATGTCTCAATTTTATGCCTCCCATATATCTGTAAGACAAAGTTGAAAAGTGCGAAAACGCATGGAAACTCTATATCTGGTTATCCCGTATTGTATGCGTGTTATACAGATTTTTCGGGTGTAATACGTATATAGAATGGTATAGCATTTCTGTACCTTTTCGCACAATAAACTATGGCGGAAATTTTTAATCTTGGAACTGTGAGCTTGCTTTTTATTTCTGCTTTTGTTTTTGTTACCGCAGGGGAAAGGAGCTGTCAACTTCAGCTCAGATGCTCCATATGCAACTGAATAGCACGTTTGAGTGAGAAGCGTCCTGGAAACTTTTTATACTTGGAAACAGTTAAGTGGAAGGGGAAGAGGAAGCTCCCAGCTGGGAGTTGCCTTTCAATACACTGATTGGACCCGCACTATTGCTGAGCAGCTACTGCATGTAGAAGATCTTACTTGGAATTTGCAGAGAGACCTTTGATTGACTTTAGCTGTACATGTTCGGTTCATCATATGTTTATGGAACCCTAATCTGAAAGGGCTGGATTTAAGGCTGGTTGGTTGGTGTGTCCTTTTCTTTATATCATCTTTTTTTTTGTTCCTCTGGAAGGGGTTGTATTTGCTCATTGGGTTTACCTACCCGGAATCGTGAAAATGGCTATTTAAGAGTAGAAATGAGAAGGCTAGGGTATCCACACTTCAAAAGTCCAAAGGTCAAATTGTACCTCTTGGTTAGTGCAGTTTAAGTCAGAGGGTCCTTGCTGTTTTAAGTCGCATGCAATACTATTAGTAGTATGTATTTCCTGGGCCTAAAAATTTGAATGAATAAAACCCAGTGCAAAAACAGCAGATTGGAGTTGGTGCTAACGCAACGACAGAAAAGCATTGTTTTCAGTTGTCAGGATGAACCAGTCTTCTTGCAATTTAGTAGAGGATGAATACTCAATCGACTATTAAAGGTACCTGTATGAGGAAAGATTAAAGCTTTTCCCTATGATATAATTTTTTGTTGCCATTATTATGTAGTTTACAATTTTCTTGGATAATTGGAGTTGCTTATTTTTTTCCTTAAAAGGAATGGCAGAAGGTCACTGAAATTATAATGCTTGTGTTTTATCGTCTAGTGTTTTTGCTTTGATTGGGTGAGTTTAATTCTTTTTTTCCCAGTTTTCTCCCAGCTAATCATGTCCAAAGTGCTTTAGAAAGGATGTCCCCTTAAGGCAGTTATGGCATAAGGGCATTTGAAATGAATGCATGTTTTTTTGTTATGGTGCTGATGATGGCGATGATGTGGCAGATGACCCATTTTTTGACATGTTGGTGCTGGTAATTTATTCACATGTAAGTCTCCCCAGTTTCAGGAGCTATAACGAGAATCCTTTTTAGAATAAATAAATTATTAGTGTTGTGTTTCCGCTAGTGGTGTTAACTCTAATTGAATTCCAAATGATGTGGCTGTTTCCTGACTGTTTTTGAAAAAGCAGTAAAAAAAAAAATTCATTAACGACAATTTGTAGTTAGATGCAAAGTAAACCTGTTAATTAATGCTGTTAATGTTAATACCTGTCCAGAGTGTAACTGCACATGAAATATGAGATAAGTATTGTGTTGACTAATGCATTGGTATTAAGATGTGAAATTGCAGATGTTAAAATCATAGATGGTAATTGCTAATGTCTATCGCCACTTTATGTTAGGAATAATGTCCTGGAATTCAAGACTGTTCTCAACTGCCCTGGCATCTACTTTAAATGGAAACTATCTTCGGCTAGAAAATTTAACCGGTGTATTTTACATACATTTTATTTGGGAATTTAGAACCATTGTTGTTCATAACACTGAGCGTTATTGGAGGTTGCATGTCTTTTCTTACAATCTCAGGGGGTACTCTGGAAATTATATGTTACAACTGGTCAAACAATTGAATAATTAAGAATTCACAAAATTACTTGAATGCTATATAAATTTCTGACTTTGCATTTGAACATTCCTCGACTTCAACCTATCGTGGATAGGAGTTGCGAGCTTTTGCATTTTAGAGACCGTAATAAGAAGTATCTCAGTGCAGTAGAATGAGATTATACACTGTTGTTCACTAACAAGCATAAGTTTTGTAGCTACTTTTTTTGTCTTTCACTTTCCCTTTGTGCCACTATAAGTCTTCACTATGCATTCCTCATATAGTTTATTGCTATCATTGAGCATAAAGTTACATTCAAGCAAGCTAATGTACATTCACAAAGTAAAGCAAAAGCAGTTTAGTAATACAGGCTTACATTGTGAACATAGTTAAAAAAAAGAGCAACTTTCTTAACTTATTAACAATGCTAATCCACTCTAATCTAAATAAATTAAAGCCCTTACGACTTCTCCACATCTTTCAGCGGGGGGTCCTTCGAGCACCGTTTATGAGCTATTTCGCGACGTTTTGCCTCCGAAATCTGGTGCTCGGGGTTTTGATATGTTTTTTCGAGTTTGTTCCCTTATTGCGGCTGGCACTGCCCCTTCTCGTATTTGTGATCTCCTCACGGCCTCCCGCCTCGTAGCTGTCACCAAACCCAATGGGGGAATCCGTCCTATTGCAGTGGGTACCGATTGGTGGCCCGTGCCATCTGCATCCAGCTCCAACCCGCTTTCCATGATTATTTCTCTTCTCATCAGTTCGGAGTGGCAACCCGGGGGGGTTGTGAGGCTGTGGTCCACGGGATCCGGGCTTTGTTAGATAGCCATCCGGATTGGTTAGTCCTCCAGGTGGATGTTTCTAATGCCTTTAATACAGTGGATCGGAATGCCATTTTTTTGGAGCTTATGGCTGCACCTTCCCCGATTGTCCAGATATTTCCTTTTGTGAGAGCTTTTTATTCTCTGAGCAGTAGCCTCTCTTTCTCCACTAATGATGATTTAGTCCCACTTTCCTCCACGCCTGGCACTCGTCAAGGTGATCCTCTTAGGGGCCCTTTGTTTGCCCTAGCCCATTACCGCGCCCTCTGAGCTTCTGCAACTGCTTACCCTTCTTGCCTTCCCTTCAGTTGCGGATGACACACACATTATTGGTCCTTCGGGGACCAAGTTATACCGGCCTATAACCTTTTCAAGGCTCGCTTGGCCGAACTCAATCTTTCGGTCCAGCCCTCTAAGTGTGTTGTATGGTCCCCACGTCCTATTCCTCCTCCTTTCACTCCCCCTCCTGGTGTTCAGACTCCTCCTCCCTTCGAAGGCATTCGTGTGTTGGGTTGCCTGCTTGGTTCCGATCCATACGTCACGACTTTCCTTGATTCCGCTCGTCAGACAGATTTTTCTAATGTGGATGACCTTCCTCAGCTTTCTGATCCCTAGGTGGCCTTTGCTCTTTTGACACGGTGTTTCCCTCACTGGCCCTCCTACCTTACTCGGACTTCCCCCTCCCACCCCATCTTTTGTGTCCTCACTTTCTGCATTCGATGATCGCCCTATGGATATCCTACACACTTTGTTGGGCCGTGGAGCTTTTGACCCTCTCTTCCTGTCTCGGCTGGCAGTTTGGGTTTACTCTTGACAGCGCGTGTTGCTCCAGCTGCCTATTTGGGGAGTTGGTGCCTTGTTGCTTCCACTATTGTCTCTCGTTTTCTGGCCGGGGACACTCCTATTTGTGCGGCCGTGGTTCCCCGTCTTTCGGATTTTGAGTTCGCCTTCCAACCGTCCCTTTTGGATGCATCACGTTCACTTAATCCGACTGCTATCGAGGACATGCCGATCTTTTCCACTTTTGTTACGACATTAGTTGCGCGTATTCAAGAATGCATTTCTGATCGGGTTGTCACCGCTATTAAAATCCGAGCTTCTTGAGGCTCTTCCTTCTGATTCTTCATGTGCACATTTTCTGTCTTGTGGCGGACTTGGTTTTGGAGCTTGGCTATTTGCTGTCCCTATCTTATCCACTCTTCGTTTCACCTCGGCTCAGTTCACCACGGCCCTCAGGTTCCGGCTTGGCCTCTCTCACCCACCTTTGCTTGGCTCACTTGTTTGCTTTTGTGGCCATGTTCTCGAGCCCGACGGGGTCCATTTGCTTCGTTGCTCCCACGGGGGCGAGTTTATTTAGGCGCACGACACGATTTGAGACACTATTGCTACTATCGCTTCTGAGGGGGGATTTTCTGTTCGTCGGGAGGTCTCTCACATAATTCCTTCGCGTCGGATTGACCTTGTATTACTTGATGGTGCGCGTCGTACATTTGGTGATACTGTTTTGGCGAACCCTATCTCAACTACAGTCGTTACCCAAGCGGCTCGGCATGTGGGGGTAGCCGCCCGTGACGCTGCTAAAAGGAAGGAGCGTGATTATGCCTGTCGTGACGCTATGGATGGCTTCATTCCGATGGCGGTCGAGATATTTGGTTGTGTGGGTGTGGCTTTGGACGAGGTTTTCCGTATTTGTCATCGGCGCTTGTTCGAGAGGCGGGGACATGGGAGCCCTTCTGTTTCAGTCCTTACTTACTTTTTTCGTCAACATTTTTCCGTGGCTCTACAACGGGTGCTGGCTTCCATATTACTTTGATCGTCTATTTCTGTTATGGATCGACGGCATGTTCAGAAACTTCCTCCTCGTACTGCTCCGAGATTCGGGGAATTACGTGGTTGCTTTCCGTAGATTTTTAGTTATGTTGATGTTAGTTTTTTCCTTTGATCTTTTGTTTGCGGGGTTTTGCTTTATAGGGTGTTTTAATTTTCCCTGCCAGTCTTTCGTATTTTTGTCGGTTAAGTCTTGATTTCCTCTTCGTTTTTTCTGTAGTCATGTGGTCTTATCAGTTTTAGCAATGCTCCTCTTTTTTGTTCACAAGGACTCAGAAGGTTTACCATCGCGCTTTTTAATAAAGTCGGCCTCTAATTAATAGTAATAGCAGTTTAAACACAAATTACTCATCATAATTCTGATTGTTTTTGTCAACACTATTTTGCACGCCACAATAGTTTTTAACTTCACAGCAATGGAAATTTTTCGACTTCCATTTAGAGGGCACCGGGGGTTTTTACATTTCAGCTAACTATAGTGTGTAAAATGAAAATAGACGAGTAGGAAAAAAGTATCGATAAAACTCAACAATTACCGCAATATCCATAGATATCTGCAAAACTGTAAGTCTGTTTTTTGAGACCTTGATACTGAATTTGACTAATTACCACTATGATACCACAGCATGAGTCACTAATAAAACTCCGTACATCATTCAAATAACAATACAAAACACCCAATTTTCAAGTGCACAAGTATATATATATAGCAAAATAACAAAAACTAAATAAATGCATGTCATCATCCAGATTGAGCTGACATAGGAATCAGACACGGGCCATGGAAATTCTTTTATTTCCTTCTTTTCTTCTGTTCACCTACAGATGATTATGCTCACTTTCCTTTTCACTGTATGTGCTGCTTTAAAGAAAACATGCTTTCAACACATTTGTGTTTTCAAGCAATATCATTGACTTCTTGGGCAAAAAACCTAAGCGATAAACATTCTGTTTGGGAGACTCTAAAAAAAATAGATCAGTGCTTTCAGTTTCAATTTTGGATAAGCCTAAAATTTTTGTTTCCTCAAGTACAGTCCAGCGCAAACTTGGCACAAAGACGACAAAAAACTTGAGATGGGAACAGAAAAAGAAACGGAACAAAAACGGAAAGAGAAACGGGAACAAAACCGAAAGGGGAAACATAAGCGGGAAACAAAATCTGACACAAAAGCCGAGCCGGAGCTTTTTCGTTTTACTCCGACGTAACTACTTCTAGCATACATACTTTTGTTCAAATAAACAACACACAATAATTAAATTAAAATTATACTTTTTCTTGCTGAAAAGTAAAACCTAGTAGTTGGGTGTCTTAATGTAACCGGCCGCGAAAGCAATTCCGAGGATGATAAAGGGAGTTAAGATTCCGAGAATTGCCACATAGGGAAGCAATGTTTGCATTGGATTTTTCCCCTCTTTCTCTGCTGCTGTTTGCCAATACCTGCCAGAAAATGAAGGACCACAACACCATAAATGAGTCCGGAAAAAAAATAAAGAAGAAGACAAGACATTTTTCATTTTACGTTTTTCATTTTTCTTTTAGGACAATACACATATAAGTCAGAATTACTAAAAATTAATGAGATCAGTCCTTAGAATGGAAGCTTGATTTTGTTTCTCATCAAGACTTAGTGGGTTGAATGGTGATATCACTGTTCATCGGATAAGTCCCCCATAAAAGAGAAGACGATTAGCACAAAATTAAAGTTCTTACAGTAGAACCTATAAGTCATATAGTACAACATATGAGTAGCAGAGCATATAACCAAAAGTTATTGAAATCAATAAGATTGGTCCTTCACTGAAAAGTTCCATATTGTTCCTCATCAAGGCTTAGTGGTTTTGACTGATAATAATTCTGTCCAGAGTATTCAAGTTAATTACACCTCAATTTAGTTTTTTAGGCCAAAACTCAAAGTAGATTTATCGATAGTTAGAAAAGAAAAGTAAGTAAAGGAGTAGACAGGAAGTCACTACACCACTGAAACCTAAATTATAATAACTGGTATTAATTCCACAAAAACACTAACAATAGGAACAAAGAGGATCGAAAAAAGCTAAACTGCAAACAGTTTAAAATGTTGAGAAAAAAACTGACAGAAAATGAGGCAATAAATCAGATGTCATTGAATTGTATTCTCTACAGCCAAATTGGCTTAAATCACTTCTTCAGTTAAAAAACATGATATTAAAAAACAATTTAACGACATTTAAAAAAGACAATCACTCACTGTTCAGGTTCTTCCTCCCTCTTGATAAATTTATTCTTCTTCTGTCCCTCGGGCTCACCTGCAAAATGGAAAAAATGAAGAACAACCCCCAAAAATCATTACTTTAAATTCCATTCATGAAGTAATAGCAATTAAAAATAAATAAAAATTAAAAGTACAGCCTCTTAACTGCATTCTTTACGAGCTCACCAAAAGACGTCAACAAAAGTAACAGTTTTATACAGTAAAAATTCTTGAGCTTGAGAACGTGAAAAACCATGAAATAAGAGGAAGTTGCATCGTTAATGAACTTGAGATATAAGAAAAACTAATATTTCACCAAAATATCCGTGACATTCAAAAAGCTGAGGAAGACAAAAATAACAAAGAAAAAAACTAATGCAAGTTCTCTGTTGTTAAACCCTGACACACGAGGGAGGCATTACCTTAATTTTGACCAAGAATCATATATAAGTACAGTTAAAAACTTGATACTAGTGTCAAACATAAATTTGCAAATTACACATCCACGTGACGGAAATGACATAAAGAGTAAGAAAAAAAAACAAACGGAACACAATTAAGATAAAAGTCTATAAGTCAAAAAGGCCAATAAGACAAACGTTCATTAATCCTCTAAATTAAGTCTTAATTAGGTCTAATTAGATGAGATGTTCTCAGTCTCCCTTTCTCACCTTCTCCAAGAACTGCAAAAGTAGCTGTTCTCGTTCTCCTCTGAATTTTTTGGCTTCCAAAGGATCGAATTGCAAATTTCGAAATCATGCTTGACTTCAAGTTCTGAGTGCTCACTTCTGATTGGCCGACTTGCAAAGGACCGCAAAAAGCTTTTGTGCCACAGGCCGCCACGGAGGCAGTCAAAGAAGAAGACATAATCACTATTTCGAAAAAAGGTCAACAATTGTCAATTATATGCCGGTTAAATGACGATTTTTTACTGGTTAATTGTCGGTTAAATGTTGGTAAAATGACCAATAAATGTCGACAAAGAAGAGTCGACGGTACAGATATATAGCTGCAAAAAATATCGATAAATGTCAACAAATATCAACTAGAATAACGTGAAAAGAATGAAGGAAGCGAAATAGTGGCGATGTTTAAACTGTCCCCCCAAACGGATATGAAAGACCGGTTAGAAGTTTAGAAACTGAATCAAATTTGAGATAATGAGTTCTGAATAAGATTTGGTTGAGTTTACATGCAGTTGATCCAAATATGAATTACCTTCTGTTAAATAATACTCACTTAAAAAGACAAAGGCTACAATAACTGACTAGATATACAAACTGGCAAGACAAACTAAATAGATAAACTGGACAAGACTAATGACTAACTAGGATAGGTAACTGATTGACATGATTGAAGTGAATGAGAAACCGCGCCATTTCGTTTCCACCGTAAGAGAAAAAAAGGAGAAATAGGCTTCTCCAAAAATATTATTTAAAGAAAAGAAAACAATCGGAGAGACAGTGTATGGAGAGAGAGGAGATAAGAATTCCATGGCTTCCTCAGTTGCTTACGTCATCAGCACACATAGTAAGAGAATACAAACAACTTAGCGATCTGAATTTCACCGATGACAGGGAGAGGGAGAGGGAGAGGGAGAGAGAAAGGGATAGGGAGAGGGAGAATTAGGGTTTAGGCTTAAGCTTACAGGAGAGAGTTGCTCAATTTCCAAGGACCGAAAGCTTCGACAACAAATGCAGAAGTAGAAAAATGAGAGCGTGACGTAAATTTTCCAACTTTATACTTCATACTACAATTTCTGGTGTACTTTAGTCGGAGCGCGTCGCGACGCGACGCGTCGTTCCGCATATTGTAAAGGCTGCGACGTGGCAGGTTGCACGACCTTGAGAACGGGCTCCCACTCCCAGGGCCAGCGTTGCACAAGCCGAAATTTCATACGAATAAACACGTTAAATAGAGTAGATAACATATATATCGCGTCGATTTATTTGAAGCATTCAATATATCAGAATATGCAGTATGTACTGCTGCAATTAGGATTTCTGAATAAGCGGACCAAAAGGGTCCACGTAGAGTCCAAGATTGAGTCAATCAATTCAGTAACGTTTTTAGTTTATTTACCTTACATCCAGTAAGGGTGCGTCTCTATGTACTTCAAACTTAGAGATTTTTTTTTGTCTTTTAGGGCAGATCCGGCGGACCCGGATTTCGGGTGTCCCTATGTGTACCAAACGAAATTGTCACTTAGGGCGTGACGATTGTATACGTCGACAATGCCCGTGACGGCGACCAGCTGAGAATCTATATGAGGAACGTGGCATTTTCTTAGTCCAGTCGACAATTCTAATGGATTTCTTACGACAATCCGTACAATTTACAAAATCTACTCTTCGACCGAGTGCACGGTATATAGTACGCTACAGTACAGTACTGTACTGTATGTACGAAACTGTACTGTAGTACAACCGTGTCACAATCAGATCAGATACCACGCTTGAAACACGGTCATAAGGGACGCAGCTGGACTCAAAATATATTATACTTAAACCGTCCGACACCTACTGTACTGTACTGTACATTTACATGTAGCGTATCGTTTGACAAACCAATATTGCACGATGGATGTCGTGCAACTAATTGTCTATCTCGAAACAGTACACCGTGTATCGCTATGCGTTAATATTTTTTTCACCACTTAAAACATATTTTCTTCGTACACACTTGGCCGATTCTCAGTTTAATACCGCCAATCGGAAGCTGAGAATCTTACCTTTCAATCGCAACCGTCAGATCCACAATCCGACATGTGTGTACGGAAAAATATGTTTTAAGTGGCAAAAAAAACATTAACGCTAATAGCGAATCACGGTGTACAATACAAATAATTGTCACGCTATTTCGTAGGCTTTGTAGCCCATGTAGCGTAACGCTTGTTGGCCATGTAGCCTATGAGTCCTCAGTTAAGCTTACTCACCCTCAGCAGGAGTCCCTCCCTAGAGTCAAACCCTAATTCGATAATGTCTGTACTTTACCCTAAGCTTTCAATTCTAACTTCAACTCTGTCGTAAAGCTTGAGCTGATCTTCCATCTAACAAACAACTCTGAACGCAATCTAAATTCTAACCTAGGCTCTGATTTTCAGTATATCTTTATTGTCCTTTTAGTCGTCAGTCAGCAGTGATTCCTATAAGCCTTAACCCTAATTTTTTAACCCTAATCAGATCCCTGTCATTCCATCGGCCTTCCATTTTCTTATACCTAGTGCCTTAATGTTAATCACCCTAACTATTACCCTTAACCCTGTGACCTTTACCCTAATCAGCCATTCCAGCTAATCACATTAACAATGGTTAAAAATTCGATTCCAGTGACAATGAGGCGTAAGGTGGCAGTGCAGATGGCAGTGTGCAAGCCACTAACCTCTACTGTCAGCAAACTGTATAAATCTCTCCCTTTCCCTCTCCCCTCCCTCCCCTCCCCCTCCTCCTCCTCCCCTCCCTCCTGTCACTCTCCCTCTCCTCTCCCTCCACCTCGGCTCTTTCTTCTTTGCAATTTTCTTGCCCTACCCTTTTCTCTCCCTCTCTCTTGTATTGTCTCTCTTATGCTTTCTCCCCCCCCCTTTTCTCCCCCTTTCTTCCCTCCACTCCGTCACTTTTTTGTTTTCCTCTCTCTCTCCTTCTTCTTTTCTCACAACAAAAATGGGTGTGCACTCTCTTCAATGTTATGTTATCAGTTCCGCAAGGGCTATATGTGTACATTCTTACTAATACATCTCTCTCTCTCCCCGTCCCCTCCCCTCCCCTCTCTCTCATCTCTCTCTCTCTCTCCCTCCCCCTTTTTTTTTACTCGTTGCAGCTAAAAACCTTTAAAAAACTACAGATGAACTTAGATTCATTCACACTACTGCTCATATTTCTAAACTTTTAATTTGTAGCTTTCTTCTATCCCAGCTTCATCATTTGAGTGGCTGAAAACTCTAAAAGTGCAACCTTCAAACTATTTGATGGATGAAAACTCTACAATTGCAACTCTCAAACTACACATATTAAAATTTCAAGCTGTAACTCCATCCATGCTCTTCCTTCTCCTCACAGGTCATGTGCCCTAAAAGGATATTTCCATGATGACTTTGTCCGTTTTTTCGTCCGTCGTCCATCTCGACGAGCACCTGTCATTAATCGTGGTAATGTACACCTTTTACCGCTATGAGTGTAAAAGCGGTATAATGATGAAACTATAAATTAGTGTTAAAACAATATTAGAATGAACTAACAATCAGTGCGGAAACGTTATTAGTATTGACTTATGATTAGTCTTAAAGCAGTGTTAGTGTTAATCAATAATTAGTGTTAAAGTGGTATTATTACCAACTGCACTAATACATGTTTTGATGTGGCTCATTGTGAGCCACTCGCTTAAACAGTCTTATTTTATGATTTTGGGTAAATAAACCGTTGACCACATTGAAGTTATTAACTCTGATAGCGATGGAATGTCTAGTAGTGAATAGCAGAAATTTGGTCGCGGTTTTTCTTTATCGAAAAAATAACACTGTTTATTGAAGTGGACTACACTCCCGCAACATTCCAACCGAACATAGTTTTTTGATGTTAATTAGTTTCTTTATATTAGTACCATTGGGCAGTGTACAGATGGTTACAAGGTTTTTTCACTGATGCAGTTTGGTTTATGAATGAAGGTTAGTCCTGCTTTTTGATTGTCTTTTAAAAATTGTGTTGTGGACGCTCTGTATTTGTTTAATCACAACTATATTTCTTTAACTGTAACTGATCTCCTTGACCACAATTCTATTTCCTTAACCACAACCTTATATTCTTAACCGCAACTATTTTTTCTTAACCATGACTGGGTTTTCTTAGCCATAGCTCTCTGTTTTTTGTCCTTCCATTCTTCTCAGGATACTATGCCAGATGGGCGGCAGTGAGGCTCCTCCTGGATCGCTTTGTGGCGATGACAGGGGAACCTAGGCAACTTCTCTCACTGGGAGCTGGATATGATACTTTGTTCTTTCAGAGACAGGTGGTGTTGGATCGGCTATCATTTCTATACTGAGATGAATATTGATCAATGAACATTGTGCATTGAGCGGTTGACCGATTGGACATATTGTATAACATTGGGAAACATTTGAATATTAAACATTGAGCATCAAACGTTGAAAGTTAGCATGGGACATTGGACATTGGACATTGGACATTGAGCGTAAACATGGGACATTGGCCACAGGACATTGGGCATTGGACAATGAATATGGAACATTGAACACTGAAAAGGGAAAAGGGAAAAGTGAAAAGTGAAAATTGAACATTGAACATTGAGCATTTAGCGCTGAACATCAAAGAAATTTAGCATGGAACCTTCAAATGTGATGTTAAGGGGAGGTTTCCCTTTGTTTAAGATACCTCCATTGGACTTTGAAATTTGACCATAATGGTTATGGTTGGAGTCAAACATTGGTCCACTGGACATAAATGTTCTACATCGATTTAGTGTAGTTTGAATATTGAACATGGATTATGAAATATTTTTTTAATGCTGAACAATACATTCATACAAAATATTTTATTTCAATTGAACATTGTTATTGAACATTGGATATCAATACTTGGGCTTGGCAATCGATTCTTTACGCTTCAATATCGAATATGAAAACATGATACTGAAAGGTTTATCTTGATTGTTGACCTCCAAACTTTTGTCGTGAGTTTCATTTGAAGCAAGTAAAAAAACTGCTTCGGGAACTTCTTATATAATGAATATCATGATTTTTGTATTGTGTTCTAGTGATTGAGAAAGAAAAACTATTGTTTTCCATTTGTGTAGGCGGAAGGCCGGCTGGGTGAACGTTTTTTCGAGGTCGACTTTCCTGAGGTATGTCTACTTTTCTTTAAAAATGGAAAAGAATATGTATTCGGAAGTTTTGAAGCGCTCTTACTATTTGTATATAACATTTCTTACTGTCAGAGAATTAATTGTCTATGCGGTATTTTTACATTTCCTGAATGGATTTTTGGGCTGGCTTTTGTCTCTGTTCCATTTGTTTTTAGTGGTTTAATCACAGCTGACCTAGACAGACTACCTATAAATAGTGGGAACTTTTATTGTCACAATGCAATTATAATCATCAAACATTTCAGACCACCGTTCAGTGCCATTAGAACTAGTAATACCACAGTGCCCATCGCTTAATAGCACTAATTCGGTGACTTTTTTTGGCCAAAAATCAAAACATCGTGTTGATGACACAAATTAGAGTGGGACCAAAATTTGCCATGTCACTCTCCCTTAATTAGTATTATTTATACTAATTTTGTTTTAATGCTAATAATTCCTTTACACTTAATAGCGATGGTGAGTGTAGTTCTAGTTATTCTACTCTAATATGGATGAACAGTGCAGGAACAGGAAAGCTATAAGGAATGGGTTTCATGTATCCCTTGTGAGCCTTTCTTGAAGTATCTTCATGTTATTTGGTTTTCTTTTTAATTGAGAAAATGTGCAATAGAATATCATGAGACACAGATGTCATAAAGACATTTGCAAATCAAATTATCATTGAGGAAAAAACAGTTATTATGAATGACGATATTTGTGGGGTGCAAAAAAAATGGTACCGAATTAATGTTATTAATGTCATTAAGCATTCTTAATGCCATTAACCGAATTTAATGTTGTCAACCGAATTTAATGTTATCAACCGAATTTAATGTTATTAACCGAATTTAATGTTGTTAAGCGATTCACGGTGTACTTTTGCAAGGTAACACGTCGTAAAGCTGCGATGATTGCCGCCCATCCAGAAATGAAGGACGCTTTGGGTCCCTCGGCTAAAATTATAACAGGTGCGATTTGTTGAAAAATAAAGAAATGAGTTAAATTGTTAATTTTTATCTAAAATTTGTACTGGAGGTTTCTCTCGACGAACTGACCATATGGAAAGGAAAACAGTATTCTGTTTTTATTCAATATTGTTTACGCTGACATGGACAATTGCAATCTGCTCAATTTGGGGTTTTTGTTCATTCTTAGTCCATACTAAATACTGTCATGGATATGAAAAACTTGTCCTTTAAATTAGTAGTATTTACGATGCAATTTTGTAAGCAAGTTTACAGAAAAATTGACATAACCCTCGGTTTTTTTCGCAGAACAGGGAAAAGTGGAGAGTGATAATTACCACTTGTTACCGGCTGATCTCAGAGATTTGACAAATCTTGACATCACGCTGATGTCAGCAGGACTGGATTCAAAGTGCGGCTTTTTTTTTTTACCCTTCTGCGAAATATTGCTCAAAAAGTCTCGTTTTTTTTTTGTTTTTTTTGTTTTTTACTGCATTACATTTTGAAAAAAAGTCTTGATTTTTTTTTTTTTTTTTAGTGCATGATGTTGTTGACAAAATGTCTTGTTTTTCCATAATACTGTTGAGGTAAGTCTACCTTTGGAAAAAACTTACCAATCGTAAGTCTACCTTTTAATTGTTATACTGTTGAAAAAAAGTTTTTTTTTTTCTCATCGTTAAAAAGTTATCCCCATCCTTTTTTAGTGATAAATACGTTAGGGAGGTTCCCCCCCCTTTTTTTTTGAGTCTTTCTATTGTTATTCTTGCGGAAAGTGTTCTTATTTACATGAACCACTGTTAAATATACATCTCTTTTTATATGTATTTGAACTCTCGTTATATTACCTCCCTACGTTGATTCTCGTGGATCGTCTTCTTCTTTTAGAAGAAGATTTTTTTCTTTGTCTCTCAACTTTTTTATGTTTTTAAACACTCCTTTGATGTCATATTTTATCCCCTCCTTTTTTTTTTTAAAGTATTCCTGCTCAAATTCTCGCCAACTGTGTTCTTTTTTGCCGGGAATCTGTCAAGATTAAATCTTTCTTTTTGCACTATATATTTTTGTGGAATGTTAGAAGAGCTCTTTTTTTTTTTTGTATTTCAACCTTTTTATTCATTTTAATACTCTTTTTTTTGTCATATTTTCTCGCCTTTTTTTCTTCTATTTAGTCTTCCTACTCAAAATCTCACCGGATGTGTTCTTATTTGCGGAATATCTTCCTTTTTGCATATTTTAATTCTAGTTATGTACACTTAGTATACTATAGTTAGTTATACTTTTAAGGTGTTAGTAGAGCTCTTTTTAAACTGTTTTGTATTTTTTTTGCTGTTTTTAACTGTCGTTGTATTTTCTCTTTGTCTTTTTAGTCTTCCTACGTTTATTCTCGCGGAATGTGTTCTTATTTACATGGATCCCCTAAGAAGTAGAGCTCTTATTCAATGGGCAGCCCAAAAATTTCCAAATTCGGTATTTCTTGTCTACGAGCAGGTGAGAAAATCTTTTTTTTTCCCGCTCTTTTTTTCCCTTTTTTTTCTTTGCCCTTCTTTTTGAACCAAAAAACAGTTTTTTTCGAACAATGTTTAGTGAAAATTCCCTTTTTCTCTTGAGACTCAAAACATTTTTTATGAACATTGTTATTCAAGACTTTTTGCACATTCACGGATTATTTATGTTTTTTACTGTTTTACGTTTCTTTTACGGATTATGTTAAAACAGTCGCGTCTTTATAAATTGGATTTTTATCACTAGGGATTGATAAGAATTTTTCTTGGGGAGAGACCGATTGAGAGGACAATAAAAAAACAGAAAACATTCAAACGTTTTTTAAGTTCCTGGAAGATTCTTTGAAATTTTATTTTGAAGAGAGAGAATCAATGGAGGACAGGGAATGGAAAGTTTTGGAAGGTTCCTGAAAGCTTCCTGGAAGCTTCCTTCCTTTTGTGGGGAGAGAGATTCAATTGGAGGACAGGAGAAAAGAAGAAGCTTTTTTTTGTTTCCTGGAAGCTTCCTGGAAGCTTTTTTTGTCTTTGTGTGGGGGTCGCAGATTCGACCGGACGACGCTTTCGGGCAACAGATGATCCTCAATTTGGAGGTAAAAAATAAAAACCAAAAACAAACTAAAAAAAAGGGGAAAGCGTTGTGAAAATAACAATGGGTATTAAATCTGTATATGGTGAAGAAGATAACAAATAAGAGCAAAAAGATGTAGGCAAATGGAATGGAGTAAAACCTAATTTACGGAGAAGTGATTGATTTAGTATGTCATCTGTTAATTCTGTTAATATGTTATTTATTAATTCTATTAATAACTTAAATTTGTTTGGTTTTTCAATGGATCAAAAACTTAAAATTTGCATCCTTTTCTCGGTTTTTCACCTTGAATTGAACTTGTTTCCCATATTTTTTTTTTAAATTTGCGACATTTTCCTGACAGCAAGTATCATTTTCTTGATTTACAAGGCCAATTTTCGCTTAAATTCCGTTGGTTTTTTTAAATTTTGGGCATATTTTCACAGGATTCTTGGTTGTTTGGCCATTTTTTAATGTCTTTTTTTTTGTTAAAGTCTTATTTTCTTCGGTTTTGGGCATTAGAATTTTGTATTTCCTTCGGATCTTAAAAAGTTTTTTACTTCTTTTTCAAAATTTCTCAAAGATTTAAGGAGATTAGAAAAATGGAATTATAAGACTTGCTTTTGGGAGGTAATCATATGAGAGAAAGGGAATAAGAGTAGGAGTGAGAGAGGGAGAGGGAGAGAGAATAAAGGCAGCGGGGGAGAGAGAGCAGAGTGGGAGTGGCAGACACAATACATAGAGAGAGGGAGAGGGAGAGGGAGAGAGTTAATTCCATTCTTTTAATAATGTTTGGCTTGCAGAGCCGAGGCTGTCCATTGTTAGGCATTCACGACACTCCCTCTCTGGAGGCCAAAACTCAACGTTTCACTGACCTGGGCTATGAGGTGCCGCCCTCTCTCTCTCTCTCTCCCCCTCTTCCTCCCCCTCTCCCTCTCCCTCTCCTCTCTCCCTCTCCCTCTCCGCCACTCTTCCTCTCCCCCTCTCCCCCTTCCCTCCTTCCCCCCTTACCACCTCTCCCTCTCCCCCGCTTCCCTCTTTGGGATAACATGGTCTTGGTTTTTAAATTCTATTCATCAATTTACTTTTATTTATTTAATCTGTTTTTTTTTTATTATTTGGAGTTTTCAGAGAGCCCAAGTGTTGGACATGGATTATATTTACAATAAAGTCCTCGATTTGACCGATGTTCGAAGGTATTTATTATAATTCTTATGTCATTTTTTTGTCATTTTTGTGTTAATTTTATGCCATTTTTATGTTAGCCATGTCGGCTTTTACGTTTTTATGTCATTTTTATATTTTTATGTCATTTTTTTGTCTTGTTTATGTCATTTTGACGTCATCTTCATGTCATTTTTGTGTCATTTTTTTTCATTTTACGTCATTTTTTTCATTTTCTTTGTTTAGCTGATGAAATGGCTTTGTGGTTTTACATGTTTCAATATGGATGCAAATTTATGTTTTTTTTCTTTTTTTTTAGCTGAAAGTGACATTGGTACAAATTTTAGCTTAAGGTTTTCATTAGTTTTTTTTGTTTTTTTTTTTTTTTTTCGACAGAATTGAGCGATTGGAGATTTTTGATGAGTTTGAGGAATGGCATATCATGCAAGTAAGTAAAAAATTGCCAAAACCAAATTATTAAGTGAAGTAAACAAAATATTTCTCAAATTCACTTCCAATTTCGATTTCCATTTCATTTTCAATTTCGATTTCAGGTTTAATTGCTGAAATTTTGATCTATTTGAAGGTTTTTTTTGGGCATATTAGGGCTATATTGGCTGTTGATTGTAAGAATTGTGGAATGAAAACGTGGAAATGTCATTAAACAAATTTGTATTTTGACATCAAAAAAAAAGTTATTTGAACCAAGTTTGGTTTGATCTTGTTCTTAATATTTTAACCAAATTTAAACTCCTTAGAAGATTTTGACTTTTGCAGGAACATTATTGCATTGCGATAGGAGTGAACGATAAAAAGGTCGGTTTCTTTTTTCCGTTTCTTTTTTCGGTATCTTTTTTCGGTTTCTTTTTTCGGTATCTTTTTTTGGTATCTTTTTTCGGTTTCTTTTTTCGGTTTCTTTTTTCGGTTTCTTTTTTTGGTTTCTTTTTTTGGTTTCATTTTTCGTTATCATTTTCAGTGTCGTTCTTCCGTACCTTTTTTCGGTATCTTTTTCATTTGTGTTTCAAATATTTTTATGTTTTTTCAAATGCTTCTAAAGTCTTTCAAATGTTTTGCTAATGCTTCTATCATTTTTTAATGTTATTACATAACATGGACTCAATGGACTCTTAGTACTAAGGTTAAATTATTATAATTATCCCATAAAAGGTAAAGAAAAGGTTGTTTAGATAGTATTTAAATTTTAATTAGAAATAGTGTCTCATTGAGTTAAATGTAAAAGTACATCATCGTCCCATAAAAGGTAAGTAATTATATTACAAAATTTGTTTAGATAGTAGTTAAAAATTAGGATTGTTGTCTAATATGGGTGTGGGAAATTCGCAGGGTTCCCTTCAAAATTTTGGTTTTGATAAGGTGGATATTCCTGAGAGCAATTAGGGGAATTATCGACCGATTTTTTTTTTCGTTTCAGTGGAAATATCCATGAAGGTTTTTTTTTTCTTTTCTTTTTTTTTCCAGAGAAATTCGTTGTGAGCTGTAGAGATGTAAGGCAAGCTTTTTTTTTATAGCTCTGTTACGTAAAATAAAAAAATATAATATGACTTTTGTCGTTTTTTGTTTTTATTCTTGTGTTGGTTCACATCGACAGAATTGGAAATAAAGTTAAAATGTTTTTTTGTCGATCTTACCATACTATATGAGAATCAATCGAGCCTTGTAATAAATGTTGATTTGTTTATTTTGCCATTCTATATGAGAATTATTCGAGTCTTTCTCCTTCTACTTCTTCTTTTCTACTCTTCCTCCTCATTCGCCTCTCCTTCTTCTCTTTCTCCCTCCTCTTTCTCCCTCCTTATCCTTCTCCTCCTCCAACTTGTGGTACTGCCACAGTAATAATAGTATTCTTACAGAAAACTGCACAATTTTTACAAAAAGTTTCAGTTTCCTTGCAGGAAAGTCGTACGATTTTGTAAAAACCGTGCAATATTTCTGTATGATTACGGTGATAATCACGGTATTCTTCCAGAAAAAATGTACAGTTTTTTTACAAGAAAAAAAACTGTATGCTCATATAAATACCTTGCATTATTTTGTATGATTACGGTAAGCCGGCCTAGTGATAGTATTAGTACAATTACCCTATTATACACTTGTTGTTGCTTATAATTGATTTTTACCTGCTTGTGGTATTATACAGCCAGTACAGTATAACTTATTCACTTAATATCGTAACTATTTTCACTAGATCTCGTAAATTTTTCACTCAATTTAGGAGATTCACTTGATGTCATAAAATTTTCACTCAATATTGTCCTTCATTCCATTCCTTCGTCTAAACCAGAGAAGGGCTTACTGTAGTTACAATAAGTTATACTGTTTAAATAGGTTGTCAAATTTTGTGAATTGGAATAATTGATGATGATTATTTAACCAAAGTTTGACTTCTAGCCTTTGACTTTTCATTTGAGCCAATGAAATTTTTGAGATCAAAACCATTATTGGTGTATGCATCATCTCATGACATTCAATTCCTGTCCTACTTGTCTCGACGACAATCAAAGTTTCGGTGGTATGTACTATTTCTTTACTATGTAGTTACTATTTTTTTACGATGTATTTACTATTTCTTTCCTACGTGTTTACTATTTCTTTTCTGTATGTTACTTTCCTGTGTGTTTACTATTTCGAGTATAGCTCCCAAAATATAAACCCATATTATGAAAGTATTACATGTCCAATCCGGTGGCACACTATATCTTGGCTTTAACATTCATCATGTCTGGGCCTATCTGACTAAAATTTAGTACTAATAAACAATAATATGGTTAATTTATCTATGAATTAAAAATTAATATCGTCTTGACTCCACATCATCGGTTGTAAGGCATTCTCATTCCCAAAAAAGAAAAAAAACAAACAATTCAACACTATACCGGCTATCGCTATTAAAGTTAGTAAACTATTAGCGTCAACCAAATTTTGCAACCTTGCCTATTGTGGACCACTCAAGTACTAAACTAACATTAATTAATAAATTCGGGTCAAAAAAACATAACATAAGTGTAAGAGTGATTAACTCTAACAACGACAAGAGTGTAGTTGTACGGCCGAGGAAAAAAAAAAAAAAACGCGCCCCTAATATTCACCAATAGATGCCTCGATATTAGACTGTGTTGTTTACTTTTAAGAGCATTTTTTACCAAAGTGTAACTTAACGCTAAAGTTTTTTGCTCTAGCCACCCGAGTATTTGTTGGTACATTACTCATCTTTAAGTTATTCTTTGGTAAAGCTTGTATTGGGAACACTATTTGTCGCCACTCACCCACAAATTCCTTTCTCCTCTCCCTTCTCCCTTCCCTTCCCTTCTCCTTTCCCTTCTCTCTATGTCCTAGAGGCTTATGATTTGGGAAACCCTCGTGCTCGACTATATACTCGTATCTCTATAGTTGTGGGAACTTCGATACAAGATGCCTTTCAACTCTCTTTATCCCATATTTTGGGTTTTTTCGACACAACTTTATCCCATATTTTGAGTATTTTCGACCCTAAAGATGTCGCTCTTTGGTACCTCATTCTCATGTTTTCTCTGTGGACTCCTGTCTTATCAGCTTGTGGGCCCAGTAGTAAGCTCAAAGATACTATGACCCCTTCTCGACGTCTTCTTTGAGGTGATTGGGAAACCCTCCATATCGAGCATGAGGATCTTGTTGCTCCAGTTTCTTTCACACCCCGTGGTCCACCTAGGGCCTCCGGATGTCCCATCCTTACATCAACAAGCTGTCCATTTGGGTCATCTTGGTGAGCATCTCCGGGCAATTAAGGCCCTCACCCTCACTCAGCGGGCTTGGAGGTTGTTCAATTACTTCATTCCTTGACTCCTACCCTTTTATCCCTTTCTATACACACTTTTGAGCCATCAGATAGTTTTATTATAGATCGCGATGCTTACATTAAAGCACTCACCACTTCCCCTCATCTTTCAAGAGTGGTGTATCTGGCATACTTCCGCGTTGTTTCACGATGTTTTGCCCCCTTAGTTGGGTCCTCACAATACTAACATGACTTTTCGAGTATGTCTTTTTACAACTCTTGCAAATGTAAATGTTCTTTGTAAAATTTGTGATATTCTCGCATGGTCTCGACTAGTAATTGTCACAAAGCCAAATGGAAGGATCCGCCCTATTGCCATGGGAGAAGTTCTTGTACCGATTGGTGGCTCGTGTCATATGTATCCAACTCCAACCCTCGTTTCACAATTGTTTTTCTCCTCATCAATTTGGGGTTGCCATTGAGGTGGCTTTGGAGTGGAGAGGTTTGCAACGCCTTCAATACAAAAGATCGAAACGTCATTTCTCGGAGATTATGGACGCCTCCTCCCCAATTGTTTGGTGCTCTTGGAGAGCATCCATACGCTCTAAAAAACCATATTTCAATCCACAGTATTGAAGGCACCAACCTAGAGGACAATCCAATCCGAAAGAGATCCAGACAAAACACGAATACCACGAACATGGCCTCACAAACCCCAAGTGGCCACCCCAAACTTGTGAGGCGAAAAGAAAACTTAAAACATGGGCTGGAGTTGTATACGAATAGCACGAGCACCAAACTGTAAAATACTTCAGCTATAAAGAGAGGGTGGATCCCCCATTTCATTTGGTGACAGCCACTAAATGAGACGTTGTAACAAATCCTTGGAAGAACATTCCCAATGGCAATAAAGGGACATTATTCGAAAAACGAATTCGAAACTTTCAATATGAAACCCAGAGGGCAAAACATCGTAAAACAAACTCAAATCGTGTCAGATCAACAGTTGCCGAAAAATAAAAAGAAATGGCAAGTGCTTAAATGAAAAAGTCTCGGTTCAAAAAAAAAACACCTCGGAGGCTCAAATGTATAGATGGAGGCTCAAATGTATAGATGGAGGACAGAAGCGTGAGAGTCAACAGATACTCAAACGACCACGACTGTTGAAAAAGGTGCAAAGGTGGTTGGGTGGAGGGTCCTAATTGCCCAAGAAAGCTCACCACGACTCAAATGAACAATATGTCGATAACAGGTAGGGACAACCAAAGATGCACGCGAACGACGATGTAAAGAAAACAATAGAAACACAACCCTTGTGCTCAGCATAGAATGCCATCCAATCCCCTCAAAGAAATCGCCTGTAACGAGCCATAGTCTCAAGTGTTCCACAAGCTTTCCCACAAGCTGGTATGACAAGAATCCACAGAGCAAACATAAAGAGGTGTCAAAGAGCGACATTTATCGGATCGATAAAATGTGGGATAAAGGGGGGTTAAGGCGTCTTGTACCGAAGTCCGCCGATCCACAAGGGTGCGGGGCTATAGTCTAAGACAAGGGATCCTAAATCATCAACCCTCAAGACATTAAGGTCACCAAAAAAAGCCAAGTCTTCGTCCGAAGGGTGAGACAGAAGTGCAATCGAAGACAATCTACGGCCACAAAAGGGCGACAACTTTGTATATGTAGAGTAATGTTTGTGAGATTTGGGTGGAGGAGGTGGTAAAGGGAAAAAAGGCATAGATGTGTTGCTTGACATGGTCAATCAATTGAAGTAAAACACATGGAAAACAATAGGTTGGAAAGAAGGGAAAACATATGTAATGAAGGGTGAAAAAGATAGTACATGGTGAAAGGGAGTGGGTAAAGTGGAAAAAAAGAAAGGAGAAACCAGTGTGTGGTTTTTATGTTTTAATTGTTAACCCCTTTTTCGATGTCCTAACTTTAAAAGGAAAGAAGAGGAAAAACCAAAGGAAAAAAAAAATCAAAAAGTAAGAAACCTTCTACGTGGGTGCCTGTCCCTTGAATGATTTTTTATTTATGATTTTTTTTCCAGAGGGAATATATGAAAATTGAAGGGGCAAAAATGATGGGGGGAAAGAAATTAAACTACCCGACGGAATGGCCCAATAGGTCGATGCCGACAAACAGGGAGGTATCTGGGAGGAGAGTTTGGTCGTCGATGGGGAAGAGGGAGGAGGTGGGGAGGAATGTCGCTGCCAATAAAGGGGGAGAGGTAGGGAGAAAATCAGAATGTCGTCGCAAGAAAGGAAGCCGGGGGGGGGGGGGAAGAAAGAGGGGAAATGTCGATGCACAAGGGGAATATTGTTGTCGGGATAGGGGGGATCAGCCACGGACGAATATTCCTTTCAATGCCAAAAAATACATGTGTGCAACATGATGATGGTGATTCAAACAAAGTTATCTAAAAAATTGTCATGAGATCGTACCTTAATAAAAGGTAATTCTTTTATATTTCGTTTGTTTGTAAAGAGAATACAAGAAATAAAAGAACAAAATATAACTCAAAAAAAATAAAAAAAATACAAAGTCGTTAATAAAATACATGCACTTGCGACTAATGCTAGTACTCAACATCCTTGCCAATTTAGAGCCTTGCTAGGTTGCATGAAAAAAAAAATGTCTCATCCTTTGTTTTCAATTTTCGCACGAATCTCGGTGGACGAAATGTCCATCCGAAACTTATTTTCGGGAATGTCTCGAAAAAGGTCGGAAATTTCTGAAGGAATGTCAACTTCTGCTAATTCCTGCAAGAAAACAAACATAATAAAAGTAGTTTTGTTAACAAAAGATAAAACACAATACGATTAAGCCTACAAAAGATAAATACAAGAATTGAGATTTCTCTAAGCTTCCACTCGTATGAAAACAAGTGTAAACAAACAAGATAAGCTTTAGTTTAGTTCATCTGAATGTTCCTACAGAAAAGTCCAGCCTCTCAAAGTGACCTTATTAGATTTGTACTTTCGCAAAGTTATGGTATCATTCAGAGTTCCTTGACAGTAGCTTATGGTAGCTTTTAGAATAAATCTAAAAAACAAACTTAAAAAAAATCAATTTTGATAGATAAGCAAGGCTGTGGTTTAGACTTATTTGAGTCATCAGCGTGCAAACATACTATGCATGGATTGGTCGTTCACCGAATCCTATCCGATCGATCTTGTGTTATGGTCTTGTTACAACTTTAGGCTACATTATTGTACTTTTGTCCCTGGTGACCATCTGGACATGTTAGACTTGTGGTGAAGAGGGATGTGACCAAAAGTACACCTGTGCGAAAAATCAGGGCTTTAAGGCTAAAGGGCAAAAATCAAATAACTGATAGTAAGTTATGTCACCTCCAAAAACACTTAATGCAAAGACAGTTTTATCTCACCATCACTTACTTGCTTTCCTTGATTTCTTTCATACTTGCAGTTCTAGAGGAATGCGGAGGGAGAGGGAGGGGGCTAAGCTTGAAGCTGTAAAGGGAAAAAATTGCACAGCGTATGTGTTTGTGCAAGTTAGTAGCTCTCACAGGACCTTAATGTGAAATAGGTTGAGTGTTATAAATTACAAATTGGTCATGCTTATGGAAAGCTTCGAGGGTGCTTGGTTATTGTCCTTTCTAACGCTAAATCTGGTCATTAAATATATCTTCAAATCAAAGAAGATAAATCTTTTGTGATTGTTTTGGTGATATTGTTAATTCCCAAAAGTCAAGTCAGTACGCTCGTTGGTCCAACATTGTACATTATATTTACGAATAGCAATTGTTCTGTTTAAACGAACGTTCGCGGAGTGGTATGGATTGGGATGGGTATCAATGAGGACATGGGTTTCATTCTATTGTTTTATCATTTCTAAGGGGTGTTTTCACCTCGTAGGAATTAACGCATATGAAAGGACCGGGAAATTGGAGCGGCCAAGGAAGGTCGACTTCACCTTGTTTTGAAAGGAGCACCAGTGGATCTCAGCTAGACAGCAATCAAAGAATTGCCTCCCATGAGAGCCGGGCATAAGGGTAGACAGGTGGGCAAATAGACAGATAGACAGGTAGACAGGTCGAGGTTACAAAAAATATAGATCTAGCCTTGTTTCTGCCATGTCTCAAAATGTAAAAGAAATTGGACTTAGAGCAAGAGAGCCACAACAGAGTTGCCAACAAGTCCCTTATGGTCCAATCAACTACACCGCCCATCGCTATTAGAGTTAATCACTCTAATTCCAGGTAGTGTTCTTTTCACCCGAATTTATTAATTAGTTTTAATAACAGTATTTAAGTGGCCCACAATAAGCCACATTGCAAATTGTAATTTAGTAGTTAATTTTAAGTGTTAACGTTAATAATTTACCAACTCTAATTGAAAGATTTGAAATAGGCTCAACATAACGCACCGAATCTTTCGCGAGGATTTTTATCCCATGACGTTATCTTTCTTCGAGGATTCAATTCGAAAAATAAAAACAAAGTGTCTAACAATGATATTACAATTGTAGAGCAACATCCAAAATTAAGAAAGGATTGGAAACCAAAGAAAACCAGAAATGAGAAATCGAGGAAACCGAAAACTCCAGAAATTTCAGTGAATGTAGAAAGTCAGTAAAACAGGAAACTTAAGAACCCCAGAAATACCGAAATGAGAAAAACCAGAAAAATCAAGGGGAAAAACTCCAAAAACTTCACAAAAAGAAAAAGTACTATGATGAAACATCCATTAGAAACAATCGAGAATAACTCCAAATACTTCACAAAAAAATAATTAGTTCACCAAAGATAACTTCACAAAAACAAAAATAACTCTAGCAGAATACTCCGTTAGAAACAATCAAGAATAACTCAAATACTCCAAAAAAACAGAAACATTTTACAAAAACAAAAAAAAATCAGAAAACTTAAATAACTCACATGGAACACTCCGTCAGAAATACGCCCTGCAACGAGAAAATCACAACCACGGTTTTGGATTCCCTTCAACTCCTCAATCATATTTTCTCGACTTGCTCCGTAATATTTAGGCTGTATTTCACATAAAACCATCAAAAAAAGAAAAAAACAGAGACCTTATTTCAACAGCAAGGTCCACAAAATTATCAATTTCAAAAGTAAAAAAAAAAAAAAACAGCAAGCACACAACTTACCACTCTTACTGCAGGTTTTATTGGCAAGTTTGTAGTTGTTTTGCCATCGAAAATCAGCACTAACTAATGTTAATACAAGGATCGAAATAATCTAAAGTTAAACAGAACCTTCATCCTAAACAGATTGCCTTGATTCAAAAAAAAAATAAATCTTAACTGAACTTAATTTATATATAGTGTGGTGGTAGGTGTACCGTACATTAAGAAGACGAATGGCTGTGTCGTAACCAATCACAAAAGTGCTGTCGGGCAAAATTTCCGCTTTCCGGAAAAAAAAAGGCTGGTTGGTCACCACCACAGTGAAGCCTGGAAGTCAACGAAAAAAAAGTATACCGTCAAATTGCGTTAAATTACGCCCAAATGGTGTCAAAATGAGTCAGAATGTGCCCGAATATTGTCAGAACACGTCAATTTATGTCAAAATATTGTCAAGATGCGTCAAACTATGCCAGAACATTGTCAAAATATGTCAAATTATGTCAAAATGTCGTCAAGATATGTCAAATTATGTTAGAACATGTCAGAATATGCAAGAATGTGTTAGAATAGTTGGAATATGTTAGAATATGTCAGAATTGTCAGGTTATATGATGGGAATAACTACATTCTACAATTTTACAATCAATGTAAATTCTATGGTTGTAAAATAGAAATACAAGCCAATAATTACTTCTTAAGCAATAAACAAAAAAAAGGTTTTGGGTTTCAAATTTCACTCTGTACCTCGTTTTTCAAACTGTCTCGCACGTTTGATGACTTCAGATACTGCCAAAGGTGGTTTGTCGGCATTAATAATCGAGATCTCAAAAACTGGAACATTGTTTGGAATGACACTGCAAAAAGAAGGTCGAAAAACCAGTTCATTTGTTTCAGCTTTTTTTTCAGTTTTTTTTTCAGCTTTTCTTGCATAACAGATCCCCCCCCCCCCCCCCCCCCCCCCCCCCCCCCTCCCTCCCTCCCTCCCTCCCTCCAAAAAGGAGAGTCGGTAAAAAATCAGATTTCATAAGAAAACCTGGTTTTGTAAAAATCTGGTTTACGACATAATCGTTTCAACTTCATGATGAAAGAGACGACAGAAGCAAAGTTTTACAAACATAAAATTTACACGCCATGGCACTAAAATCATACCTCATACCTGATTCTACAGATTAGAAAAAACCTTGACCTCAAAGTTACCCGACTCTCCAGAAGTACCCATTCGCAATTTCTATTGGAGCGCTGAAAAACATACAAGAATCTGATTTGTAGCTACTGTTAGCAGATTTATTGACTCTCTCGAAGCTATCTGTTTCAGTGAATAATTGTGGCATTGACAAAAATATTTTAGATAATGACAATAATGATCATCTGAAAAAAACACACAAACATTTTATATATACAACATAGTTGTTCAAATCGCATATTACGCACGAAATGAACGCGCGAATACTACGTACGATTCGCATCTAACGATTTTCGAAAATTGATAAAATGCGTACCCGTCAATATACCCGTACATTTTTGTATATACGTAATGTGTCCGTATATATTAATTCTTTTAGGTTTTTTTAATGGGGGTTTAGGGTTTTTAGGGTACATTTTCGTGCATTCGCTTATGCTTTAAGACAACCGCCGTCTATTTCTTGTACATTTAGGTAGCCTCCATATATCTCCATACATTTGACGGTTATGATTTTAGGGCTTTTCGCCTTTTAGACTACATTTTCGTACATTCCCGTATATTTTTGTTATTTTGTATTAAATTCTTGTACATCTACGTACAGTGTCCGTGTATTTCTGTACTTTTTAGTGTTATTTAAGGGAGGATTTTTAGGGGTTTTAAGGTACATTTTCGTACATTATGTACAATCTTGTATATATCAGTACAATTGCCTTACATTTTAAGAACTTTTAGGATCTGTAAGGTACACATTCCGCATAGTTTTTACATTTTCGTATATTTTACGTACGTTTTAAAATTTTGAAGGATTTTTAGGGTTAAGGGGGAAATTCCCGTTCATATTGTATGACGTTCAGCGAAAACTAAACGAAATTTACAAAAAGTATGAAACTACACCGCGAATCGTTATTAGTGTCAAAGTTTAAATAGCGTTGAAGAAAATTTACCGTAATTGATGCTAATTAAGAATTTGAAATTTATTAAAAAAAAGGTGTATTCTAATTTTGGCATTATGCTAATTTGGGAACAACAAAAATGAAATATTCGCCATACAATTATATACATTAATATACCTATCGGTACAAAATATTAGAAATCGTACGCCGTCGTGAAATTTAAATGAACGTACCATAGTTCAAAAGTAGGCGTTTTTATGGTAGGCGTTTGGTAGGCGCACAAAACTTGGCTCAAAACTCGCGCAAATGAGGCATAATGTATGTGTGTGCTGATCATAGTATAGCGCACGCCGCCGTACGAATTTTTTTAGCGAATAGACACGGCGTAGGATGACATTCCGCGGGAAAAAAATCCTAAAAAAAAAAAAAAACGCGGACGTAAGTCCTATCGTAAGTTGTGTTATGGGCTTTTCATGTGATCTTCTTAGATCGCTACTTTGATCAACGACCGTCCGATCGTCCAAATTTGACGTTTAAAATAAAAAATACCCAAAAACTCACGGAAAAATATTTTTTTGTCTGAATGTTTTTCAAAATTTAGACATGACGTTTAATTCTCTATCGATCGATGTGCAACTCAACCCTGTTCCTATTTTATTTCATTTTGCGGCCAATATAATATGGGTCTTAAGGGCATATTGTATGTTTTGCGTACAATAGGCATATTGTATGGGCGTACGGTCACCTACTTTTGAACTATGATCCGTACATGTCAGACTAAGTTACGCGTCATAATAATTCAGTTTTTTGAGCGCACGTTCCTATGCGTGCGCGTTTGATTTAATTCATTTTTTGTAAAATTTTCACTTGAAAAGGTACATTTATGTATGGTCTGACATCGACCGTACACCACACTATTTAGATATTATTGTACTTTCGATCTTTACGCTATTTTGTACGGTACCTTAATTAACATCAAGGAAAAATTAAAATCATGTATCCTATTTGAGGAAAAAAATCAAAATTTTAAGAACCCAAATTAGTGACTTTGACACTAATAACGATTCTGAACGGAGACAATTCGCCTTTAGCTCACGCACGTCACGACAAAAATTTCTAAAGCTAACACTACCTTTTTACAACGTGAATGTGAAACTACTCAAATTAGGGCAAAAACCGGTGAATACCTGAAATACAGTTGACAGGTTGTTTTTTGAAAGAGATAAACAGGCGCCAATCATGATTGACCTAAAAAACCTGCACGAATGTTACAATCTTGAAGATAGGTACAGCTCAACGTGGTGCTGAAAAACTCCAAATTGGTAGTAACCATAGTCTTTATGTGCATGGACAAAGCCAACCCTAAAAAAAAAAAGTTGAAACAGGCAAACAATTTGAGAGACGAAACGCCCGTTCGGTGCAACATAATAGTATAATACAGTAACGGATCGCAAAGTACAGACTAGGTACAGTACACCGCGAATCGTAATTAGAGTAATGAAAAAATTAGAAGTAAAAAAACAAAAAAAAACAATTAGAGTAACGAACTCTAATTTATGTGATATAACTTTTTCACAGAGGAAGTTTAGGGTGAAGTTCCATTACACGAAAAGTGAGGAAGTTTACAGAAATTCGGACCTCTTCGTACTATGCCGTACTTATTATTTTGTTTTTATGGGGAAAACAACATTACAGAGAATCTTGCCAATATTCTCCAATAGTCTGGGAGTTAACAACGACCGTTGGATATTTTTTCGCGAAGCATTCGCTTCGAAAGTTTCTGTAATTGGTGATGTACCTCGCGAGGTACATCACCAATTACAGGAAAAATTGAGCCGCGACACGTTGGATAATGAGCATACGTGTCAAAATGGCAACCAACGGAAATCAACAAAATTCGCACACGATATACGCATTGAAAAACCTAACAAAATATACAAACGAAAAGTCGTAACGCACTTTCGTCACGCTATTTCTGTTACTGCCCTTTTGTCACACTATTTCTGGCAACGCTCATTCATCACGCGAAAAAAGAGGAACTCCAAAAAAATGATGTGGTATCTGACAAGGCGTCTACGGAGAATACAAAAGTTGTGTTGCACAATGACCTGGTACGCACGTACATAGTACGCAAATGAAGATTTTTGGTCGGTGAGAAAATCATCGACGATATTTAATATCCGATAATGACTAACGAGGTACCACTCAGTTTCGAGCACGTGGATTACAGACTATGCGCAATGGAACTTCGTTCAAATTGTAGCATTCTGTAATGTTGGCCGTACAATTACAGAATGTCCTAATGGAACTTCACCATTACTCTAATTTACTTAAGTACTCTATATTGGGATATGTCGGCTATAATTATCCGTGCTGAAATTATGAACACTAAATTACGTAGACGTACAAAATCTGTCAGTCCGTATATTTAAGACGTCATTATGACGTTAGTATCATTTGTCGCGCTGAATGTTAGTTAATGCTCACACTGACGACGATGTTGTCGACGGACGAGAGTTGTGCGAACGGTTTTTTTTCGATGTGATTAATTTTTCGTTTAGCGCGATTTCACATGCGAGCGCGATTCTATTAAATCATTATTTGTACCTTTTTACTTAAAAAAAACAAATTTGCAAGGTCGAACGTCGGCCGTACTCCCCACTATTTAAAACTAACCTATATTACAATTTTTTACGCTAATTAACTTTACCTAAATTAGAATAATGAAAAAATTAGAATCGTTTACTCTATTTGATGTCATAGAGTCGAAATTTCGAGCAACCGAATTAGAGCAATTTACTCTAATTACGATTCGCGGTGTACAACACTGTATAATACAGTACTGTACTATACTGTACCTTATTGTTGACTGTACTATACTGTACCTATTTTCGACTCAAATTTTTATTTGACTCGCACTAAAAGAGGCTCCAAATTCCAAACCATAGTTCAAAAGTAGGCATTTTTATGGTAGGCCTTTGGTCGGCGCCTTTACCGTAAGTTGTGTCATGGGCTTTTCATGTGATCTTCTTAGATCGCTACTTTGATCAGCGACCGTCCGATCTTCCGAATCTGACGGTGTAAACAAAATTTTTTGGTCCAATTTTTTTGATTGGTCCAATTTTTGGTCCAAATGTTTTAATTGGTCCGAATAGGTCCGAATACAATATGGGTCTTAAGGTCATATTGTATGTTATGCATGTATGGGCCTACTTTCACCTAGTTTTGAACAATGCTCCAAACACATTGAGTGGTTTATAGTACAATACAGTGTCTGCTCGCAATCGTACTCATACTGCTCACGTACTTGGAAAACACGCGCTATCGTGGCACTTCTGTATATCACACAATTTGCAGTTGTTTGGGCCTATTTGTGCGCCACTTGGAGAAACTATCTGCGTTTACCGAAAATTAAATAAAATTCGACGCATTGGAGATGCTTTGTCGTAAAGGGTGTTATGACAATATCGCTACCCATAAACATTACACCGTGAATCGCTATTAGTGTTAACGTTTTTTTCATCCCATCAAACATTTTTTATCCGTACACACATGTCCGATTGTGGATCTCACTGTTACGGTTGAAATGAAAATTTCTCAGCTTCCGATCGGCGGTGTCAAATTGAAAATCGGACAAGTGTGTACCAAAAATTTGTTTTAAGGGCGAAACAAAAATTAACCCTAATAGCGATACACGGTGTCCCGTCGAACCTAAATCACCATAGTATCGATTTTTCTCTTTTTTTATTTTATTTCTTGACGCTAATACTTTAAACGGTTAAAAAACAGCCAAGACATTCAACACTGAATCGAAATTAATAAAGCTAAAATAAACCCCACAGTTTAAAATCGACCATACAATCCTTATAGCATTGCAATGATACCATATTAATCGGATTCACGATGGGAAACAATCCGATGTCAATGTTATGAGGCAATTCCTATATAGTGATTCGAGGGAGAGAAAACAGCGAGGGTGTGGGAGAGGGAGAGGGAGAGGAAGAGGGGCAAAAATGAAAAAGGGGGAAAAGGACAAGGGAGTGGAAAGGGAGAGGGATAGGGAGAGGGATAGGGAGAGGGGGGGGGGGATAAGGGAGCCGAAAGAAGAGAAGACCCTCGCCCACTCCTCACACCTCTCCCACTCCCTCTCTCCCCCTTCCCACCTCCCCCAGTCCCCCTTTCCCCGCCATATCGCCCTCCTTTCCCCCTCCCTCCCTCTCTTCCTCTCTCCCTCCTACCCGTTATCACTCTCTCCTCTTCCCCTCCCTTTATCTCTCCCTCCACGTTTCTCTCCCCCCTTTTCTCTCTCCTTCCCTCCATCTTTTTCTTCCCTTCCTAATTCCCTACCACCTTCCATCCCTCTCCCAAGGACATGAGAGGTATTCCAACACCCAATATTGGGCATTGTCGATAACGTCAATTTGACGGACCCCTTACTTTTTTAGGGTGTTTTCATGTAGGTTACCCTCGTTTACCAATATATTAATAAAACATCAATGAATGAGAGACGATATTGAGATCCGTTGAAACTACGAGTGCGCACGGGTCCACACACCTCAATATGGATGAGTGTAAGTGGTTCGGTGACAACTATGGTGCTTGGAAAATATTGATGCGACATTTTGCCTTACATGCAACCATGACAAAAATCCATTTTTTTTTTTGAAAGAAGGGTTTAGTTCGGTTAGAAGATTTGGTAATTTAATAAAATTGTCGTTGTTTGAATGACCATAGCGTAAATGCCAAAGTGAAAAGTTTTATGCGCTAACACTTACAAAATTTTTTTTGGGCGGATTATAGGATTTCAAAAAGTACATAAAATATTTAACTACGCCAAAGCTCGTAGTGGTTTTGTCGATTCTAATATTGAAATCTACTTTATTGTTATCAAACTATGCATTAATGCTTTCAAAAGGTGGCGACTTATACTAAGGGTATTTTTGCATGTAACCGAAACTTAGTATTGCTACTTTGTTTTTTAGCGAAGATTATACGTACAACTTTCAGAGCATTCGAATGTAAACGCAAATAACTTGTCACTTAAAAAAGTGACTTACGTAGACGTGTATGAAAAATTGTGATAGATGAAGTGGTACATAAAATGAGGCGAAACTTCCACTCGCCTTCAATTTGAGGCGTTTCTCTGCACGCTGTACAATTTTTGTGACTTCGTAATGTCCGTACGCCACATTGTCGACGTGTCGAATCCCTAAAATACCTTTCGCTGTCGCACAAAATTTGCGGTTTTGTTTATTGTCTTCCCACTTGCCGACAGGTGGCCAATATTGTTCATACGCCGTATGTGTGAAGACACGTGTTTTTGAGAGAGACGGCCCCTATACGGATCACTACACGCAAAACATTACGCACAGGCTAGAAACGTGCAGTGTGTTTTTTTTTGTACTCCGCGGCCAAAAATTGTTAAAAACTTCAGACACGTGCGACAGTGTCTGCCTATTCGTTCACCTTATCGGACTTCATTTTGAATCACCCCGCGAGGTGATTTGATGTAAAATTTGAACATGTGTTGAAAGGAAGCGAAAGTGGGTCGAAATGCACTGAACGACAAATTGTATCGCGCTAGACGACAAACTAATGAACGTATAAAGTTTCAGTGTAACGTAACTTGTACGGTGGTAATTTATATTTTTTGGTACGGCTGCGGATTTTATCATTTTTTTTCTAAGTTATGGAGGAAAACGATAGAAAATAACAGTAACTTTAGCACATGCGAAAATACCCCAGGAAAAGAGTTCTGTTACAGGACATTTAGCGTATGATATTTGTTGTCTTGTTCGTACGTTTTCTTACGTCGGTCAAGTCTTGTTGACCGACTTGTCCGCACGTCTCACTTTTTGATCCTGTCCGTACTTCCATACGTCGGTCCAGTCAATTGTACTTTTTCGTTACATACGTCGGTCTAGTCCTTTACGTAGAAGTCCTTTGACCGTCGGTCCAGTCTTTTAGCCGACGGTCCAGTCTTTTGTCTTACATACATTTGTTAGAATCTAGACTAAGATTACTTTGTTACAGCGCACCGTAGAGCGCTTAGACTCCACAGTAATTAGCATTGTATATTTTGTATATAAGTGACTCTTCTCACTTAAT
>JBBHKE010003186.1:110768-124195 GCA_037447655.1 Zygnema cylindricum
ACATGAGATACATGTCCTAGGCCACCCCTAACGCATAGTTCCGTATAAAGCGGTGTTGTAAACGTTTAGCTGTCTAAGAAGACCATGTATCATTCATGCCGCTCGCTAAGTGGCACATGATATGAAGAAATGTAATGATATGACATGAATGTACCAGAAGAATCTGTCGATTTGCAAATGTTGTGGCGAAATATGCCTTGATACGCAATCCCCACCGGATCCTGTACATAGAGTACAAGCCCGTCAAATTAAAAATTACGTCGTTTTACGAGTCTAACAAACGAAAAAACTAACAGAAAAAGGGAAAGAAAATGAAAGGCAGGAAATAAAAAAGGTGCCAAACAGAACACCGCGAATCAGGGTGAAGTTCCATTACACGAAAAGTGAGGAAGTTTACAGAAAGTCGAACCTCTCCGTACTACGCCGTACTTCTTATTTAGTTTTTATGCGGAGAACAACATTACAGAGAATCTTGCCAATATTCTCCAAAAGTCTGGGAGTTAACAACGACCGTTGGATTTTTTTCGCGAAGCATTCGCTTCGAAAGTTTCTGTAATTGGTGATGTACCTCGCGAGGTACATCACCAATTACAGGAAAAATTGAGCCACGACACGCTGGATAATGAGCATACGTGTCAAAATGGCAACCAACGGAAATCAAAAAAAATCGCACACGATATACGCATTGAAAAATCCAACAAAAAATACAAACGAAAAGTCGTAACGCACTTTCGTAACGCTATTTCTGTTACTGCCCTTTCATTACACTATTTCTGGCAATGCTCATTCATCACGCGAAAAAAGAGGAACTCCAAAAAAATGATGTGGTATCTGACAAGGCGTCTACGGAGAGTACAAAAGTTGTGTTGCACGATGGCCAGGTACGCACGTACATAGTACGCAAATGAAGATTTTTGGTCGGTGTGAAAATCATTGACGATAATTAATATCCGATATTGACTTACGTGGTACCATTCAGTTTCGAGCACGTGGATTACAGACTATGCGCAATGGAACTTTGTTCAAATTACAGCACTTTAATGTTGGCCGTACAATTACAGAATGTCCTAATGGAACTTCACCCTCACTATTACGCCTTGTAAGTGCAAAGAGATTATTAGAGTAATGAGAAAAATAGTGTTACTAACTCTATTTTTGGTTCATGTTAACGCTAATTTATACATGTAACACTAAGGGTGAACCTCCATCAGGCGAAAAGTGGGGTTCATTAGTGGAAAAAGTGCATTTTCGTACAGATCCAGCTCATTTTCGTACAGGGTCGTACAGCTTGTTTTTTTTGTTTTTTTATAAAACATGATTTCCGGAGATTCGTCAAGATTCTCCAAACTTTTGGGCGAAAACGTCGACCGTCCAATTATGAGTTTTCAAAGCAAAAGGTCACTTCGTCCAGAGATTCGCTAGTGTCCTCACGGAGGACACTAGCCAATCATCCGACGTGTAAAACTTTTACGCGTGGAAAGGTCACATACGAGCGGCGCGCCTTCATACATTTGCCACGCGCCTTCGGACAGGCGGGAATCAAATCCAACGAAAACCACAAAAAAAAAATATTTGTTGAAGAATGTGCCGTGACGCCTCCTCTAAGATCCGTTGAAATCCGGAATTTGCGGCGCCCCAACGAAACACGAATGACAAAACAACTACAAAAAATACAAAACACAAACGTACAAATTGTACATCACGTAATTTAATTTGCGGCTGGATGTACGGATACAAGTTCAGATATTGTGCTTTTGGAATCTTTGACTGCTCGTCGTCAGAACATGAACCTACGTGCATCTAATCGAAAGAAAGCACGTACGCGATAAATTCCATTGCTGACACGACCTGATGGAGAAATGAACGAAGTATTACTGCCAGTAAACGTTTCCAGACGATTACTGTCGGCGCCTGAAGGAGAAGCGACCTAAGGTACAGTAGTTTGGATAGATATTTTCATATTGTAGCCGATATAGACGGTGTTCAGATAGTCGACGTGTGAACATGTGAGAACAAGTTTGCGCGATTTTCTGATCTTTCTCCCGTCGGTTAGCTTAGTGCACTCCGCCATATTGTAACAGTAATAGCGGATCGAACTTGTTTATAAATGGGTATTTAGGTGTTCTAATTATAGAGTACTAAAATTGGTAGACGTCCGCGAAAGAATCACGCTATTTGGAGTTATATTTTAAAAGTTATAGCGATGGGTGTATTTAGGTGACAGCGTGGGGTCTAAATAACAAGTGGGTATCAACTTTTTCCTCCCCTTCGGATCTCAATTGTATTCTCCCGAACGAGAATCATTCCTACCACTGAGTTCCATATCCACCTTGAGTCAGGCAAGTCCTGCACACGGTAAACTATGTTCACGAACTCATCAGGTAACTTCATCAGTAAACAGTTAACCTTTTCTTTTTCACTAAAATCTTTTCCCGCACTCTGTAGCTCCATGAAGAGTGTAGCAAGCTCATTGCAAAAATCCAACATATTTCCCCCTTTGTATACATACTCCTTAACTTTCTGATCAGCCAACTGTTGTTGCTGAATCGTACCACTTCGGTACATCTCTATGAGAGCCATCCAAAGATCGGATGCTCTTTCTACCTGCAAATGAGGACATGCAAGTCCTTGAGTGAGATGGCGTAGGATGAAGTGCTTTGCCGCCATATTGTTGAAGTCCCAGGTTTCAGTATCATTCTCCTCATTCCTCGGAATAGGTGACATGAATGTCGAACCAGTTGCTATTGGTGTGGTCGTCTCCTTCTCCTTTCCTTTGTCCACCACCTCTCCTTCTTTTGTTTCCTCCGTTGAAGATGGATCTGCATCTCTAGTGAATCTGCCTCCTCTAAACCTTGGAGGTATCCGAAGACCGAATGGACGCCTCACCCGTCCACTCACTATTCCCCAAAACCGTTTTTCACATAGAGCTATTGTCATCATACTTTCCCAGTATATGAAGCCAGCTCTATTCAATATGGGAACCCTAGATGGTGGGCCAATAACCTGCAACTCTGAGACCTCCATAGGACCTCAGAGTAAGCAGCTCACACGGAGCCTCTATGATAACCCTGACCCCTTTGACTTTCAGCAGGAATAACGGCCACCCTGGCAAACAAAAACTCTGATCACCTTCACCTGTGTGAAGGCAAGACTCCCATGAGTGAAGAGCAAAAAAAATCTATGAATTTGCTCCCCTGAGCAGTAAGTTATGTTAGGTCAAAGTTGACCTTTCTTACAGAAGCTCTCTAGGAGAGAGGGTCCTATCTACCAATTTTTCTAAGTCTTATCTCTCTCACAAACTCTATATACTGATGTACGGAACCAATCACATTACTCTTCCGTACACAGAAGTACAGCTACCGGTGTACTTTCTGTATGGATAATGTACGACATGGCCTAAATGTCGACACGCTGTATATCCGGATTTGCTCCCTTAATCCTCGGAGATGTTGCAATCGAATGTCATTCTGCCACATGTCATCCGATGTGGCGATGACCGAAAATTGCCGAAATCCTCTTCCGTGATCTCGGCATTCATTCCGACCTTACAATTTAAATGCAGATTTAATCGTAACCGTAATAAATACTTGCGCGGTATTCCTTTCACTATCGAAACAAATGCGCGGTACTTGTTTATTGTCCGTACATTAATCCGTACTTTTACATAATCGAATCTATGTATCTTGTAAATAGTTTTGGTTAAATGATTTTTTCAGCAAAAAAATGTTTATGTAATTATCAAACCGTATGTAATCTAACACTCATCATATACTAAATGGATAGAGCTACCAGCTACCGGCAGCTCAAACGGCTGGTAAGTACCAGGATCAAATCCTAGTTCCGACAGCTCTACTTTTAGTAAATTAGTAAATCAACTAATTTACTACTGTAAATCACGTATCTACTACCCGTAAATCTCAGGATAGCATAGGCAGCCATGGCTCTAGCTTCATCTTCGACTTTCATAGACTGCAACAAGTGTGGGAGTTGAAGAGAGAAGTTAGAGGCAGACTGCATTGGCTTCTTTTCTGTATTTTATTTAGACCTATAAAATATTAAACTTACCATCAATATCTACATGTACTAGGATCAAATCCTGGATTTCACAGCTCTCCTTTAAGTAATGAAACTACCAATCCATAAATCAACTAATCTATTTCCCGTAAACCTCTACATAGCCTAGGTAGCCATGGCTCTAGCTTCCTCTCAAACTTCCAGTGACTGCAACAAGTATGGGAGTTGAAGAGAGGAGTTAGAGGGAGATTGCCTCGGCTTCTTTTCTACATTATATTTTAGACCTAGAAAATACTAAAAGAACCATCAATTTTTACACTCCCCTTATTTTGTAGTCACTCTTTGATTTCAGACCACACTTCTCCCTGCAGAAAACTAGTTTAGGGGAAGGCACGGGTTTGGTCATCATATCTGCTACCATCTCGCTATCTAGTCGGTACTCTAAACTGATTATTTTGTTTTCTACTTTCTCTCTAACAAAGCTGAGGCTAATGTCCATGTGTTAGGCTTTAAAATGATGTTTAGGATTGGCAGAAATAGCTATTGCTGCCTGATTATCACAAAAAATTTCATGCACACCACTCTTAAGGTAACGAAGCTCACAAAGCAAAGACTTGACCCACATCATTTCTTTTACAGCAGAGCAAGAGGCCATATACTCAGCCTCCATGGTGGACTGAGCAATAACCTTTTGTTGTTTGCTACTCCAAAAGCAAGCCCCATCACCCACATATAATACATATCTAGAAGTACATCTTCTCATCAGAGCATCACCATAACTGGAATCACTCCCAAGCAGTGATGTCAGTATTCTCCCCACCCAAATGCAACCATAGAGCCCTAATTCCTATCAAATATCTAAGGACTCTCTTAGCTGCCTCCCAATCCTTCTTAGTGGGAGAATTTAGACTTCTACTCAGTACTCGTACAGCTGAAGCTAAATCCGGCCGGGTACAATTCATAAAATAGATTAGGCTTCCCACTACTTGCCTGTAAGTAATAGTCATAAACTTTTGCTCTTCAGGACTTAATTCCTCGTCTAAATCTATGACTCTTTCATCCTCACTCCCCTCACATCCCCTTTTTAACTTCATTGGAGTTGTACAACTGTTAGCTTTATCCATCTGAAATTTTTCCAACATGTTCCCTATTGCTTTCTTTTGAGTCAATCTTATAATCTTTCTTTCTCAGTCTCTTTCTACTTGAATTCCCAAAATATATCTTGCCTCCCCATATCCTTCATTTCAAATCTCCCCTTAAGATGGGTTTTCAGATTATTAATTTTTTCCATTAATTTACTAAAAACAAGCAAATCATCAACATAAATTGCAATAAATATAAGACCTTTCTTATCTTCAAAAACATAGATTGAGTGATCTGAGCTAATCCGGATATCTCCCAGTCCGGTAAAAAACTCATCAAGCTTCTTATTCCACTCTCGAGGCGCTTGTTTTAAACCATAAAGAGATTTAATCAGCCGGCATACCTTACTCTCCTCTCCTTCCTCCACAAATCTTTCGGGTTGTCGCATAAGATCTCCTCTTCTAATTCTCCATGCAAAATGGTTGTCTTGTTGTCCATCCGGTGCACCTTCATGTCTTCGCTGCTGCTACACTTAGAAGTATGCGGACGGAAGGAAATCTGACGACTTGGGCAAAGGTTTCCTTGTAGTCGATTCCTTCTTTCTGTGTAAATCCTTTTGCCACTAATCGGGCTTTGTAACGCTCAATGGTGTTAACTGGGTTCATTTTAATTTACTTACAACCAATTGGTTTTTGGTTAGGTGGACAATCCACCAGCTCCCAAGTATCTGCTGCCATAATTGAGGGCATCTCTTCATTGATGGCTGTCTTCCACCAGTTCCTTTCTGGACAAGTCATCGCCTCTCTATAAGTCTGAGGTTCATCTTGATGAGATAGTTTTGTTACCGTGTTATTAACTTGTTTTTCTAGCAATCTTTTGCTACTTCTCCTTCCCCCCTGAAAATCTGTGGCCGGAATAGATGTTTCTCGTGAGTTTTTTCGAACAATCTCAGCTTCTCCTTTGTCCCTTGATTCCCAATCAATTTCCACCATGTCTTCCACTTCGAGTAGAGTTGTCACTCGAGTTTCCGCAGCCGAGTCCTTTTTCGTCTGATTTGTACCTGTAAGAATGTCATCTTCTCTAAAACCAGGATAGTTAGGAAGCTCAAAGTCATCGAAATTTTCTTACTCAAATCTGATTTTTACTGACTTTGTAAACTTAAAGGGATCCATAGACTTTCATTCATCCATAACTACTAGATGCTTTACTGAGATTATATCTTCCCTTTTTAGATCATAAAATCATATCCTAATAAGTATCCCGGTTTTCCTTAAGGATCTAGCTTCCAATTAGACCGATCTGTATCTAGACAGAATACTTGAGTGACGAAAACCTTTAAGTGAGATATTTCTGGTTTCCGGCTGGTCCATCTCTCATAAGGTGTTTGACCTTTTATAGCTTAAGTAAGAACTCTATTCTTGAGATAATTTGCACAGTTCATTGCTTCGGCCCAAAATTTCTTTCCTATCTTCTTATCTGACAGCATACTCCTAGCACTATCACTCATTGTTCTATTTAATCTTTCAGCTACACAATTCTGCTCAGGATTTTCAAGAACTGTCTTTTGGTGTTGTGCAACTCTGAAACCTCCATAGGACTTAGAGTAGGAAGCTCACACAAAGCCTCAAGGATAACCCTGACCCCTTTGTATTTCAGCACGAATAACTGTCACCCTGGCAAACAAAAACTCTGACCACCTTCACCCTTGCAAAGTCAAGACTCCCTTGAGTCAATAGCAAAAAGAATATTTGAATTTGCTCCTCTAAGGAGTAAGTTATGGAGGGTCAAAGTTGACCTTTTATACAGAAGTTTTCTGGGAGAGAGGGTCCTATCTACCAAATTTTTCTATGTCGTATCTCTCTCTAAAACTCTATCTCATGAAGTACGGCACCAATCGTATTACTATACCGTACAAAAAGGTTCAGCTGCCGGTGTACTTTATGTAAGAACATTGTACGACATGACCAAAATGTCGACACGTGTCTTTTCCAGATTTGTTTCCGTAATCCCTAGAGATGTCAAAATCCAATGTCGTGGTGCCACGTGTCATACGATGCGGCGGCAACCATAAATCGCCGAAATCTTCTCCCGCGATATTTGTATTCTTCCCGGCCGTTCGATTGAATGCCGATTTCAATCATAACCGTCATAAATATTTGCGATGTATTTGTTTCGCTATCGAAACAAATGTGCGGTACTTATTTATTCTCCGTACTCGTAATCCGTACTTTTTATAATTGAATCTATGTATGCCGTATATAGTTGCGGTTAAATGAATTAGCCTATATGTTAACGTTTATATATTTATTAAATCCTATACCGTTAATCAATAATCCTAGGCTAAATGGATGAGGCTACCGGCTACCGGCGTCATTATTTATCCGTAGAAACCAGAATCAAATCCTGTATTCGACAGCTTTTCTTTTAGTAAATCAACTACTAGACTACCCTGTAAATCTTTGGATAGCATAGGCAGCCATGGCACTAGCTCTCTCTCCAACTTCTCAGTGACTGCAACAAGTATGGGAGTTAGAGAGAGAAGTTGGAGACAGACTGCCTGAGCTTCTTTTTCCGCACTTTATTTTAGACCTAGAAAATACTAAAAAACACTCAATTTCTACCACTTCCCTTATTTTCTAGTCACTCTTTAAATTCAGACCACACTTCTCCCTGCAAAAAATTAGCTTGGGGGAAGGCACAGGTTTGTTTATCATATCTGTTACCATCTCGCTATCTGGTCGGTACTCTAAATTGATTATTTTATTTTCTACTTTCTCTCTCTCAAAGCTGAGTCTAATGTCCTTGTGTTTAGCTTTAAAATGATGTTTAGGATTGGCAAAAATAGCGATTGCTGCTGATTATCACAAAAAAAAATTTGCACACCACTCTTAAGGTGACCAAGCTCACCAAGCAAAGACTTCACCCACATCAATTCTTTTACAGCAGAGCAAGAGGCCATATACTCATCCTCCAAGGTGGACTGAGCAATAACTTTTTGCTGTTTGCTACTCCAACAGCAAGCCCCATCACCCACATATAATACATATCCAGAAGTGCATCTCCTCATCGGAGCATCACCATAACTGGCATCACTCCAAGTAGTGATTTCAGTATTCTCCCCACCCACAGACGGAGGGAAATCTGACGACCGACGAAAGGTTTCCTCGTAGTCGATTCCTTTTTTTGTGTAAATCCTTTTGCCACTAAACGAGCTTTGTAACGCTCAAAGGTGTTATCCGGGTTCAGTTTTAATTTGAAAACCCACTTACAACCGATTGGTTTTCGGTTAGGTGGACAATCCACCAGCTCCCAAGTATCGGCGGCCATAATTGAGGCCATCTCCTCATTGATGGTTGTCTTCCACCGGTTCTTTTCTGGACAAGTCATCGCCTCTCCATAAGTTTGAGGTTCATCTTGATGAGATAGTTTTGTTACCTTGTTATTAACCTGTTTTTCTTGCAATCTTTTGCTACTTTTCCTCCCCCTCTCAAAATATGTGGCCGAAATAGATGGTTCTCGTGGGTTCTTTCGAACAATCTCGGCTTCTCCCCTTTCCCTTTATTTCGAATCATTTTCCACCACGTCTTCCGCTTCGGGGTAGAGTTGTCACTGGAGTTTCCGCAGCCGAGTCCTTTTCGGTCTGATTTGTACCTGCAAGAATGTCATCTTCTCTAAAACCTGGATAGTTAGGAAGCTCAAAGTAATCTGAATTTTTTGACTCAAATCTGATTTGTACTTACTTTGTATACTTGAAAGGATCCACAAACTTTCCTTCATCCATAACCACTAGATGCTTTACAAAGATTATATCTTCCCTTTTTAGATCATAAACTCTATATCTTTTAACATCCTCCTCATATCCTAATAAGTATCCCGATTTTCCTTTAGGATCTAGCTTCTAATTAGACCGATCTGTATCTAGACTTAATACTTGACTGCCAAAACCCTTTAAGTGAGATATCTGTGGTTTCCAGCCGGTCCATCTCTCATAAGGCTTTTGATCTTTTATAGCTGAAGTAAGAACTCTATTTTTGAAGTAATTAGCACAGTTCATTGCTTCTGCCCGAAACCTTTTTCCTATCTTTTTATATAACAACATACTTTTAGCACTATCACTTAGTGTTCTTTTTAATCTTTAAACTACCCCATTCTGTTGCGGGTTTTTTGGAACTGTCTTTTGGTGTTGGACTCCATATTCCCTCTGAAAATCGTCAAACTGGTTAGAAGTATACTCTCCATCATTGTCACTCTTTACTCTTTTGATTGGAGTTTCATGGAGTTTTTCGCTCCATGCTTTATTTTGTCTAAAACAATCATTGAGCTTCTGACTTGTTTTTCAAAAAATACACCCTGGAATATCGAGACCAATCATTGGTGATAGTCATCATAAATCTCTTCCCCCCTGGTGAGGGCACTTTGGCCGATCCCCAAATATATGTGTGTACTAAATCTAGATTTTTTTCTCCCCTATAGGTGGTTGTTTTGGGAAAGGGCAATCTATGTGCTTTACCTTGAGCACTTCCACTACAATCACTTAGATTCTCACTCTCACTGAACTGAATTCCTTCCACCACTCCCATCTTTTTCATCTCTTTTAGCTTATCTAGATTCACATGCCCAAGCCTCTTATGCCACATAATTATATCATGAACACCAGCAAAATAAAGTTTCTTCTTTTCATTGCTTAAAATCAGCCTAAACATCCCTTGGCTACCTTTTTCAGCTGTGAAATAAACTTCCTCCTCAAAACTAGCAGTAAAGACTCCTTTTCTAGTGCTAGTATCAAAACCCTTATCATATAATACAGATGTAGAGATGAAGATTTTGTTCAGCTCTGGAATAAACAATACATTGGAGAATGTAATAATGGATGTCTTTCCTTCTACTAACACTTTCAAATCTATTAATCCTACAAGAGTAGTACTGACTATCCTCCCATCCCCGTACTCTATCTCTACGGTGAAAATCTCTCTTATCTTAGTGAACAGGTGTTTATCCTTACAGATGTGCATGGAGGCACCTGAATCTACAATCTATCTTGCTTCACCTTTGAATCCACCGAAAGCACATTTCTACTTTCATGGAATTTTTACCTCGCTTGTAGCTTCCAACTCCTCATCCAATAGGAGCTCATCGTCCTCGTCTTCGGATTCCACCTCATTTTCTTGTGTCACAAGGGCCTTTTTCTTCCCTCTCCAGGTTCCACCACTCTGCCCCTCCTTTAACCGAAGCTCGGTTAGCTTAGTGCACTCCGCCATATAGTGCCCTAGTTTCTTACATAAATGATATAAACCCTTCAAAGCCCTTGATTCGAAATAGTCAGTCTTATTTTTCCACTCCCCCCCTCCGTAATTTCCCACCGGTCTCCGTCCTTATCCCTCAATCAGTCCGCTGCAAGGCGCCCTTTTCCTCCCTTTCAGATCTTTCGTGTGTCTCCGGACAAGTCATTCCACAGATAAGTTCCATTTCCCGAGTCCGGATCCGCACCGGTTGACTATGTTCTTGAACTCATCAGGTAACTTTATCAGTAAACAATAAACCTTTTCTTTTTCACTAAAGTTTTTTCCAGCACTCTCTAGCTCCATGAAAAGTGTAGCAAGCTCATTGCAAAAATCAAACATCTTCCCCCCTTTGTATACATACTCCATAACTTTCTGATGAGCGAACTGTTGTTGCTGAATCGTACCGCTTCGGTACATCTCTATGAGAGCAATCCAAAGATCGGATGCCCTTTCTACATGCAAATGAGGACATGCAATTCCTTGAGTAAGATAGCGGAGGATGAAGTGCTTTGTCGCCATATTGTTGAAGTCCCAAGTATCAATATCATTCTTCTCGTTCCTCGGAATCGGTGACATGAATGCCGAACCAGTTGCTATTGGTGTGGTCTTCTCCTTCTCCTTTCTTTTGTCCACCACCTCTCCTTCCTTTGTCTCCTCTGTTGAAGATGGATTTGCATCTCTAGTGAATCTGCCCCTTGTTAACCCTGTATGTATCCTAAGATTGGATGGATGCCTCACCTGTCCACTCACTATTCCCCAAAACCGTTTCTCACATAGAGCTCTTGTCATCATACTTTCCCAGTATATGAAGCTAGATCCATTAAATATGGGCACCCTAGATGGTGGGCACATAACTGGCAACTCTGAGACCTATATAGGACCTCAGAGTAGGCAGCTCACACGAAGCGTCTAGAATAACCCTGACCCCTTTGTCTTTTAGCACGAATAACTGCCACCATGGCAAACAAAAACTTTGACCACCTTCACCCCTGTGAAGACAAGACTCCCCTGAGTCAATAGCAAAAATAATCTCTGAATTTGCTCCCCTGAGCAGTATGTTATGGAGGGTCAAAGTTGACCATTTGTACAAAAGCTCTCTGGGAGAGAGGGTTCTATCTACAAAATTTTCTAAGTCCTATCTCTCTCTAAAACTCTATCTATTGACGTACAGCACGAATCATATTACTGTTCCATACAGAAAGGTACAGGTGTAGGTGTACTTTATGTACAAACATTGTACGACATGACCAAAATGTCAACACGTGTCTTTTTCAGATTCGTTTTAGTAATCCGTGGATATGCCAAAATCCAATGTCGTGGTGCCACGTGTCATCTGATGTGGCGGCGACCATTAACAGCTGAAATCTTCTTCCGCGATCTCTGCATTCTTTCCGGTTGTCCGATTGAATGTCGATTTCAATCATAGCTGTCATAAATATTTGCGATGTATTAATTTCGCTATCGAAACAAATGCGCGGTACTTATTTATTCTCCGTACTCATAATTTGTACTTTTCATAACTGACTCTATGTATCGCGTATATAGTTGTTGTTAAATGAATTAGCATGTATGTTAACGTTTATATATTTATTAAACCCTATACCATTAATCAGTATTCGTAGGCTAAATGGATGAGGTTACCGGCAACCGGCGGCATTATTTATCCGTAGATACTAGGATCAAATCCTGTTTGCGACAGCTTTCCTTTTAGTAAATCAACTACTTTACTACCCCGTAATTCTCAGGATAGCATAGGCTGCCATGGCACTAGCTCTCTCTCCAACTTCTTAGTGACTGCAACAAGTGTGGGAGTTGGAGAGAGAAGTTAGAGACAGACTGCTCGGCTTCTTTTTCAGCACTTTATTTTAGACCTAGAAAATACTAAAAGAACCATCAATTTCTACATGTTGCAATCTTTTTTCTCACAACTTCCATTATCACACCTCACTCTCTTAATAGAGGTTTCATGGAGTTTCTCACTCCATGCTTTATATTCCTTAAAAATCTATGGGGCCTATGACTTATTTTTTAGGAAATAAACTCTAGAATACCGAGACCAATCAACAGTGATTGTCATCATAAACCTCTTACCCCGGGTGAAAGCACTTTGGGCGGTCCCCAAATATCACTATGTACTAAGCCTTAAACATTTTATCCTTTATAACTAGTGTACTTTGGAAAAGGTAACTTGTGTGCCTTACCTTGAGCACAACCACTACTGTCACTCAGGTTTTCACTTTCCCCAAAATGAATTCCTTCCACTATTCCATATTTTTCATTCTTTCAACTTATTTATATGCACATCTCCAAGCCTTTTATGCCAGAACAGAATATCATGTACACCAACATAGTAAAGTTTCTTCTTTTTATTGCTTAAAATCAGTTTAAACATCCCTTGGCTACCTTTTTCATCAGTGAAATAAACTTCCTCCTCAAAGGTAGAAGTTAAGGTTCCCTTCCAAGTGCTAGTCTCAAAACCCTTATCATTCAACACAACGTTGAGATGACATTTTTGTTCCACTCTGGAATAAACAACACGTCAGAGAATGTCTCGATGGATGTCTTCCCTTCCACTAAGACTTTCAGATCTACCAATCCTACCATAGTAGTAGTGGTTGCAATTCTTTGTTCCCATTGGACTACAAAATACAGCAAGCCTCTAGATAGTATTTAACTAACCCACTTCAAGCCACATCCACTGCTGTCCAATAAGGCAAACTGACAGTCTGACTACACCCATGTGTAGCTTGGACTCCCTTGAGTCCGTAGCAAAAAGAACTACTGAAAACGGCCAACCAGCCGATAAGTTATGACTCGGCAAAAATGCCAAGTTTATACAAACTCTCAAAGGGAGAGAGGTACCTATCTACCAAATTCTCTAAGTCCTAAATGTAGAAATTAATGGTTTAATAAGTATTTTATAGGTCAGAAATAAGAAAGAAGCCGAGGCAGTCTACCTCTAACTTCTCTCTCCAACTCTCAAACTTGTCGCAGTCACTGAGAAATTGGAGAGGAAGCTAGAGCCATGGCTACCTAGGCTATCCTGAG
>JBBHKE010003188.1:0-31732 GCA_037447655.1 Zygnema cylindricum
TTTCCTTCCCTCTCCCTCCCTCTCCCTCCCTCTCCTTCCCTCTCCCTCCCTCTCTTTTCCTCCCTCTTCCCAAATCGGGCGAGACTCCATGTCAACCGGATAAAACTATAAATTGGATAAAATGTCATAAAACTGGATATAAAGTTATGTCAATTGCATAAAATGTTTTATTGATTGGATATAAACCCCTGTAAATTGGGTGAAATTTTATGTCAATGTCGTACCAAATGATAAAATGAGATGTGTACGTGGACAATGTGTGACGTGACAGGATAAAATTATGTCATTTACATGAAATAACATGGCAATTGAGGGAGGTTTCGTGTCAAATGGTAATAAACGTGGCAAGTGGATAAAGCTTTCGGTTCTATAACATGGGTCATTGGATACCATGTGACACCAATAGGATGTCACGTCGCGCCAATTGCCTAGCATGTTCCATTGAGTGGATGCCTGTGTCCTATATTCCTAGTACATATAGTACAAACATGACACATAGTACACATATTACATGCATTACATATGTTACATCAATTACATACATTACATACATTACATTTCTAACAAACATTACAAGTATTACATGTGTTACATACAATTACATACATTACATGCATTACATACATTACATGTATCACGTATGTTACATACAGTACATATGTCACATATTTTACATACATTACATGTATTACATATACTAGATACATTACATACATTGCATACATTACATGCATTGCATGTACAACCTGTGACACCCATCATGTTCATGACACATAATGTCACGTCACTGCGATAAAAGTCCGTGTGACCTCGGTGAAGTTCCATGTACCAATGAAAGAACTTGGGATACATTAGTTTTCTTATTTTACAGATGATGTTTTTTATTTGTTTAATAAAATATCACACCCATTTGTCGTATTGTCATGCTTAAATGTCGATGTAACAATTTGTGACATGGCATGTTAATCGACTAAAATATTTTATCCAATGTCAATTAAAAAAGACGAAAAAACCGTTAAATATAAAATGTCTTGATTTAAATAAAATTTCATCGCGAATGGGTACAAAATCATGTCGATTGATTGAAATCCATCCCAATTGGATATTATAATGTTATTTATTAGTAACTACATTAATAATATCTACATATATAATAATTAAATAATATACGTCTCGATCAATTGGGTACAATGTTGTGCCAAATAAATAGAATGTTATTCGTACGGATTAATTTTTGATGCCACACTATTTAATGGAGAGGGAAGGAGACGGAGGGAGGTGGGCGAAGGAGCGAGAGACGGAGAGGGAAGGAGAGAGTGAGGGGGGAAGGGGAGGGAGAGAGAGGGAAAGGCAGAGAGAGGGAGGTCGGCAGGAGGGACAGAGAGGGACGGAGAGGGCGGGAGAGGAAGGGAGAGGGAGGAAGAGGGTGAGGGGAAGAGTGAGGGAGAGGAAAGTAGATTGTCTCACCCAATTGACATAATATTTCATTTAGTAGACACAAATTTCATGTTGTGACGTGACACACTATCCAATTGACACATGCCACTCTATTTAATGGACATGGATTTTAGTCCAATCAATATAGTATTTTATGAAATTGTACCCATTTAGTACGGCATTTTATTCAATTGACGTAAAACACTTTGACCTTTTTTCTTTTTTTATTTAGATGAGTTTTATCTTCCAATTGAATGAATTCCAATATCATTCAAGTAGATGAATAACCCTAAAAACCGAAAAAAAAACCTCAAAAAACTTAAATAATTATTATGATGAAGTTTTGTATGATTTTGATGAAATGTGATGGGGATTGAATGAAAACTTCCGTCTAATTTATGCCATGTCGTGCAAATTGCGTGAGATCCCTCTCTCTAATTGTGTGAGATTTCTCTCTCTCTCTTACTCGCTCTCTCTCCCTCTCACCCCCTCTCTCTTTCTCTCTCACTTTCTCGATTTGATGTCACGACAATTTACCCTTTTGACAATGTTCCAGTAGTTGTCGTCGTTTTTTAGGGAAGAGTATATATATGTATGCATTATATGTTATATATATTATATTTATCCATATCTATTTATACATATACATATACATGTATATACACCTATCTATATGTAATACATATATGAATGTATACCTATCTATACATATACATATACATTTACATACACATATATATGCATATATATATGTATGCATATATATATATATGCCTATACATACGTATATATGTATGTATGCATATATATATATGTATGCATGTATATATATACCTATACATATATATTGCTTTAAAGCTCCTCTTAACTTTGTTAGGTTGGTATATGTTTGGAGGGTTATAGGGTTTTTGAAAAAACCCTAAATACTTTAAATTTTTGTTATTGAGTTGTGTTTATGAAGAATTCAAATAGGATGGGATATTTTCCATATGTATTAAGGAAAAAAAAAAAGAAAAAGAAAAAGTAGAAGGAAAGAAGCAAGAAAGAAGAAAGAGAGTAAACCCCAGTATTTTTGAGGGATTTTTTTTTTTTTGAAATTGGACGAAAAAACCGTTAAATATAAAATGTCTTGATTTAAATAAAATTTCATCGCGAATGGGTACAAAATCATGTCGATTGATTGAAATCCATCCCAATTGGATATTATAATGTTATTTATTAGTAACTACATTAATAATATCTACATATATAATAATTAAATAATATACGTCTCGATCAATTGGGTACAATGTTGTGCCAAATAAATAGAATGTTATTCGTACGGATTAATTTTTGATGCCACACTATTTAATGGAGAGGGAAGGAGACGGAGGGAGGTGGGCGAAGGAGCGAGAGACGGAGAGGGAAGGAGAGAGTGAGGGGGGAAGGGGAGGGAGAGAGAGGGAAAGGCAGAGAGAGGGAGGTCGGCAGGAGGGACAGAGAGGGACGGAGAGGGCGGGAGAGGAAGGGAGAGGGAGGAAGAGGGTGAGGGGAAGAGTGAGGGAGAGGAAAGTAGATTGTCTCACCCAATTGACATAATATTTCATTTAGTAGACACAAATTTCATGTTGTGACGTGACACACTATCCAATTGACACATGCCACTCTATTTAATGGACATGGATGTTAGTCCAATCAATAAACCCGAATAATTTTTTTTTTTCCTTTTGATGCAAATTTACATGACTTTTAGGGTTTTTTTTTTTTTTGATTTTCAGGACATTTTGGATATTTCTAAAACCTAAAACACTTCAATGTTTGATGTAGAAAAAAAAGACAAAAATCAAAAATAAATTTTGCACAAAATTTTCACGGGTATGAAAAAAAAAAAAAACCCTAAAAAATTAAAATACCTAAAGACATGGTACAAATCGGAAAGAATCTCATACAAAAAAACGAAACCTTGATAAAAAAACATCAAATCTAATACTTTGCAGCACAATGTTGTACATACATTAGGAAAATAGCTATTTTAGGGTTTTTTTGTAATAGTTTTTATAATTTTTTACGCCTTTGTTTTATTACATTACTTTCCTTCAAATTTTCCAAAAATTACAAAGTTTAGATTTTTAAATCTTAGATTCATAACTTTCTAACGCTATCTTATAGAACGAAATGTTTCAAAAAATGGATTAAGAAAAAGAAATAATTTCAAAAAATGGATCCTCTAATCAAACTATTTCAATCATTGGATTAAAAAGTTGAATGCATTTAGGTTTTTGAATATTAGGTACAATGTCAAGAGAGATAGTTAAAATAAAATATAATTCTTTTATAAAGTTAAAAGGATAAAAAGGTTTAGTCCAAAACCGTACAGCATTCGTCAAAAAAAAAAAAAACAAAAAAAATCAAAAAATGTCCGTCTCCCATACGGAGGTACAATGATTCGCACGCGTTACAAAAAAAATTGTCTTTTCCTTTTTCAAATCGGCGTTTCAACAAAGAAGACGACAAAAATAAAGTTAAATTCAAATTTGTTTCGGATCTCACCTTCGGTTTTCGAGTCTTACACGGATGGACGCCTCCGTACGTATTCCGTACCGTACTTTCACAAAATTTCGAAACCCTAGGTCGCGTCACATCTGCATGCGAAAATCTGAAGTACAGTTCTGCCGTACCAGTGGAAGTGCGCCACGTGTCCTAGCAGCCAAACGCATCGACCAGGGGAAAGAGACGAAGAGGCGAAATCTTTATCCTTGTCTTTTCCTCCGAGCCGCTAAGTTTATTTTTTATTTTTTTTCGAACCTCATGCCGCAAATATTTCGTGCGAACCTGTAATATTTGAAGCGTACGGTAAACTATAATACTATTGTTGGCGACGTCCTTTGTCTTTTCCTCCGAGCCGCTATGTGACTCTGGAGGGCGGAGACACAATTTATTTATTTTTTTTCGTGCGAACTTGTACGGTTTGAATCGTACGTTAATTTATAATACTATTGATAAGGAGATTGTACGGACGATTCGTTGTGGGCATAGTTCAAAAGTAGGCGTTTTTATGGTAGGCCATTGGTAGGCGCACAAAACTTGGCACTAAACTCGCGTAGAGTAGGCATATTGTATGGGTGTGAGTTGCGGACACTTTTGTACGATCGTACGAATATGACGTATGATCATAGTACAGCGCACGCCACCTGACGAAATTTTTTAGCGAACTGACGCGGCGTAGGATGACATTCCGCCGGAAAAAAAATCCCGGAAAAAAAAAAAAAAAACGCGGACGGGCAACCTGGTTGGTCAATTTGAGGCTTTATTTAGTGTTGCCTTCAAAATTGCAGACGCTAATATGACAAATTGTCCTATCGTAAGTTGTGTTATGGGCTTTTCATGTGATCTTCTTAAGATCACTACTTTGATCAGCGACCGTCCGATCGTCTAAATCTGACGGTTGAAATAAAAAACACCTCAAAATTCACAGAAAAAATATTTTTTGTCCGATTTTTTTTCAAAATTTAGACATGCCGTTTAATTCTCTATCGATCGATGTGCAGCTCAACCCTCTTAACCTTTTTTTTCATTTTTCGACCAATACAATATGGGTCTTAAGGGCATATTGTATGTTTTGCATACAATAGGCATACTGTATGGGCCTACTTTCACCTACTTTTGAACTATGGTTGTGGGAACTATGAAAGTCTTTGATGCCGGAATGAGAAAGTCGCACGAAATCTCCACCGTCTTAAATTTTCGCACGGTATGTTATTTTCGATTACAATTACGTAAATATCCGCACTTTTACAAGCTCTTTATTAAGAAAGCCAGGGTTTCGAATCGAATTCATTCCATCAAATTAAAAACATAGAAAACGACAAACTCCATCAGTCCATCCTCATGCTGACAAAAATCGCCAACCTAGAAAATACTTGAATGCCGTACTAGAGCAGATGGCACCTGAATGGGTCCCCGGTATTTTTTTGGTACGGCAAAATAATCCATCGTACTTTATGAATTTGATCTGAAATGTGATTGGTTGCTTACGTACATCACATTTGTCTCTTCTGCCCAGGCCACGATCGACAGCATGGACCGTGCCAAACCTCACTAGAGGACAACTGCTCCCCGACATTTCGTAGTCGCTGGAATTCGTCGGTTAGTAGCCAGGATCTACGGAATCGTACGTCTAAATATAGACTCTTATTAGATGAGCAGATTTCTTACCTGAAAGCGTGGAACCTAGAATGAATCCGTACACTTTGCATTAAAATCGGACAATCGAGAACGACAAAATCTCGCAAGGAACGACATGTTTTCAGATCTCGTCCTATCAGTTCAATTTTTTTCTTGTCGTTTCCCTGAAAAAAAGCTACACCGCCAATCGTTATTAGCGTGTAAGTTTTTTTAGCGTATAAAAATAATTACCGTGGTGTACGCTATTTAAGAATTTGAAAATTTTGGAAAAAATCATACATTCTAATTGTTTGGTTATGGTAATTTGGATCTTTGAAAAAAAAAATGTCGGTCGCAAACATGCTTACACTAATATAGGTCTCCGTACAAAATTTGACAAATCGTACACAAATCGTACATTCACACGGTCGAAACGCGGCTGTCGGACGAATATGTGGGAACGGGATTTTTTACGACCTGATTTGTTTTACGCACATTCTCATGCGTCCGCGGTTACTAAAACTAATTTATTGTACTTTTTAAGTTATAAAGGTACATTTATGTACGGTCTGACATTGACCGTACACCACTCTATTTAAGAGACAACGTACTGGAAATAACCCTAAATAGAATAAAGAAAAAAATAGAATGAACTACACTAATGGAGAATAAAAAAAACAAAAGCGGGACGGAATTAGCGTACACAACGCTAATAACGATTGGCGGTGTACATCTTTCTTCAAGAGTCAAAGAAAGAAACGTTATTATTTTCTTCATAAATCATAAATTTAAAGAAAGAAAGTGCGATGGAAATACCATCAAAGTAAAAAGGGGGTAAAAAAAAAGGAATAGGACATTTAAAGCATAGTTCAAAAGTGGTGAAAGTAGGCCCATACAATATGCCTATTGTATGTAAAACCATAGTTGTTCAAATCGCACGATTTTTTCCTTTTTTGCGATTGAAACGTATAATTCATGACTTGTGAAAAAATCGTAAAAAAACGTGTACTGTAAACTGAAACTGAAATTTTACGGAAACCTGTAAACTAATTACTGTAACTGTACATTTTTTTACGGATATGTACGGAATAGAAACGGGAAATATGCGTCGCACTTATTGGTACTTTCTGTTTAGTGAACTGAACAGAAATACCACGGAAGTTGTACATTACACAATCGAAAATGTACGGACATTTTTGAAAAGAGACGTTGAACGTCAAAATAGTTTCGCGCGTTCGGTTTGAAATTTGTACGGGCGTCTTCTTCAATTTTTTTTTGAAAGAAGACGCCACGGAATAGAGACGAAATTGCTAAAAATGTTATCTTCGTAGCATTCGAACCTGGGTACGTGAACTGTGAAGCATATCCTAAGGTGAACGACAGGACTACCATTTGGTAAGTCATTCCGTTACCAACAAAAATTGTGATAAAATTTTAAAGAGTTTATTTTTTTACCGCTCATTTAACGGGAAAAACTTGCAAACTGCGTTTAAACCGTCAGATTCAGACGATCGGACAATGTTGATCAAAGTATCCATATAAGAAGATCACATGAAAAGCCAATAACACAACTCATCCTACGGCGTGTCACTTCGCTAAAAAATTTCGTCCAGCGGGGTGCGGTGTACTATGATCATACGTCAGATTCGTACGTTCGTACAAGAGTGTGCACAACGCACACACATACAGTATGTCTACTATGCGCGAGTTTTGTGCCAAGTATTGTGCGCCTACCAAAGGCCTAGCATAAAAACGCCTATTTTTGAACTATGATTTAAAGACTGCAGTACAGGAGCCAACAGATACTAAAAAGTCAAAGTCTTCAAATTTTCATCGTGTACTGTACCCTAGCTTCGTATGTATTTTATTTTGTCCTCCTCTCTTTTCGATTTGTCGCTACGTCGCTACAATACCCTACACCTTGAATCGTTATAAGTGTCGATGCTTTTTTCGCCTTTTTTTTAAGCTTTTCTCCGTACACACGTGTCAGATTGTGAATTTAACGGTTGCGATTGAAAGGTAGAGTTGCTCAGCTTCTGATTGGCGGTCTCAAATTGATAATCAGACAAATGTTTACACTGAAATGATACTATACGATGCAAACAAATTATCAACACTAACAACAATACACGGTGTACTGTACTGTAAAGTATTGGACAGAAGTACACGTTGGTCTGCAAAAAACTTTCAGTCTTCTTTTTGTCGGTATCGTGTCCTTATTTTAGTGTTGTGTATCGGCAAGAAAAATATCGCAATAGCACCGATAGCAGAGGTCGCAAAAGTCAAAATTTTACATAACGAAACTGACAATTTTTTTTTTCTTCAAAATCTGAGTAACCGATGCCCGACCGAGTTTTGTCACGCTCCAAAATTGTTAACCGTTAACCGACCAGCGTTTACGAAAATAAAAGTTAACCGAAACTCAGTTTCTCGCTACTAACTATGCCCGCCCGTTACCGAATAATTACAAAATTAATTAATGTACGACGTATGAATAAGCCAATAATTACGATTTTTCACGTTCCCTTAGATTTGCAAAATGAATAGTGTTTACTAACGTGTCTGATTTGCGACGCTTTGTCGCGTTCCCTAAGATTTGCGAATGAATAGTGACCTACCGTGTCAGCTTTGCAACGCTTTGTCGCGTTCCCTAAGATTTTTGAAATGAATATTGTTACTACCGTGTCAGATTTGCGACGCTAATCATGATGTCACGTACTTCCACGATACCAAAGAGTACAAAGTACAATAATGTTGGATTGTATGGACAGTACAAAATTTTCATTTTTTTGGTTTTTTGGTAGACCGACCGTAACCGACCGTTTTTTTTTCTGGTGAACTAACCGACCGTAAGCGCCCGACCCCCAAAATTTGGCAACCGAATCCGTTCTGGATCCGGCGCGGGCAGTTGGTTAACGCTCGGTCACGGTTTTGGTTGACCGTTTGCGACCTCTGCGTCAAATTCAAACGTCTCCAGGAATAGGCAATATCATTTGCATGGTTCACACATTAAATAAAGGGAAAACGATGTCATAAATTTTGGGATCCGTACGCCAAATTTCATAAAATGACAAAAATTGCGGTGGTGACGGTTGGGACGGTCGGTTTCGATCGTTTTGGAGCATAGCGGCGGAAAAATGATGCAGTTCTATGCGTCAAAACTCAACAGCTGCAAAAACCAGACGGCAACTGCCGTCCGCCATCGGACATCATGTTCGGAATGCATTTTTTTGTTTTTGAAGAATTTCGAAAACGAAGAGCACGGACGTGAACCGTACAAAAATTCATTCCCTCGCAAACTTATGAACAAACTAGAGGACCAATCACATAAGAGAACATGTAATGTAAAAAAAAAAAAACAACGCCGATGGAAAAAAATGGGTCACCTTTTTCGCATTCTCTGTTGGTAGTGCTCCGCTCTTCCTTTACTGCAAAGCAAATCTCTCTCTCCCTGTCTGTCTCTCTCTCTCTCCTCTCTCCCTCTCTCTCTCTCTAACAAATAATTACTCATGTCAAGTTATACCTGGCGTTTTTGGATCCCGATTTTTACTTAGATGATTATTTTACTTTCAATTCCTTAAAGGAATCTTCTTTTTCCATACTATTCGTGATCAGTAGTTAAGCTCCATTTTTCCATTATTTCTCTAAGTCCTGGTGGTCTCTGTCTATCTCGGTTCGCAGGTAAAGCTTAGTAAAACTTACATAACAAATAGTATTATTGTGGTTTTCCTTTCCCTCTGCTTTTTTCCTCTCTCTTTTCCTTTCTTTCTCCCTCTCCATTTCGTCTTTTTCCTCTCCTTTTTTCTCTCCTTCTCCATTTTTCCTCTCTCTCTCCCTTCCCTCCTGGAAAGTAAGACGCCCTCTCTTCGGAGGCCTCTGCCCTATGGAAGGATTTTGTGGAGAGGGAGGGAAGAGATGCGGTTTTTGTTTCACCAATTAGATGTGGTAAGAAGAGAAAAGAAAAATGACACACAAAAAAATAAAAGAGTTTCATACCGTTTTAGTGTGGCTTTGTTGGCAAAATGTTAACTAAGTTATGTTATGGGTTCTTTGTTTTAGGTTTGAGATAAGGGAACTCACCAAATTAAGTGTGGTTAAAAACCCTTTAGTATTGCAACTCTTTAGTAATGGTTAGTATTGCTTGAACTAATAATGTGCTAATACTAATTATACAGACAAAGAATTGTACCGATATTAATAGACTAATGACTATGTCAGCACGAGTTATACAGACTAATAATTGTACTAATACTGATTCGAAAGACTAATTATTGTAGTAATACTGATTATACATACCGAAAACTAAATTAATACTAATCATATAGACTAATAACTCTACAAATACTGATTATATAATAATTGTCCTAATACTAATTATACAATACTAATAACTGCACTAACACTCATTATATAGACTAATAACTGTACTCATACTGATTATACAGACTTATATCTTTAGTTGTAATAACACTTATTATACAAACTAAAACTGTGCTACGACTAATTATACAAACTAATAATTGTTCTATCACTAATTATATAGACTAATAACCGTGTTACTACTAATTAAACACTATTAATAACTATACTAACATTAATTATAGAGACTAATAACTATATCAATACTAATTATACATACTTCTAATTGTTTTAATACTAATTATACTGACTAATAACTGAACCAATACTGATTATACAAATTACTAACTATAAAACACTAATTATACATACTAAAATTTGTACTAATGCTTGTTATACAAATTCACAACTATAATAATACTAATTGGGAATTGATCATGGCAGTGATTGTTTTGGTTGCGCACAGTCGCTTACGTCATTTTGTCAAAAATGGTACGTTCGAAGTACACATTTGTAAAAGTAAAGTACTGTTGAGTCTAAATTTGACGGTCAATCGGTTGGACAGCTTTGACTTTCAAAATATTGTTTCAACCGCTTAAACTTTTGCCGCGCTTGCGAAGCCGACCGTCATAAAAAAATTAACAATTCACACAGCCGGAAACGTTTACGGTAACAAAACTGCGGCAACCACATGTAAATAAAAGTGGTGCAGACAGTCACTTTTTATCGTTAAATGAGCTCCACGGTGAAAGCACATTGGACATTAAGGGTGCGTCTCCATGTGCCTAAGGGCGTGTTCCCATGTGTTCAAGTAAGGGTTTTTTTCCGTCGTTTTCACAGAAAATAGGACTTTCAACGAGAAAATATTACACGGTACTAAAAATGGGCAAAAACACAAGTACATTTTGCGTCCTCTTGGAACTTCGAAGGTACGACGATTTGGCGTTATTATCATCTCGAGCCACTTCCAGCTCATCTTCACACTTGCACTGGAATCAAATCGCGATATGATTTTAACCAAAATAACACCCCATAGACGAATAGGAAGCAGTTATTGCACGCCTGAAACGTCTTCGAAATTTTTTGAACGAGGGAGAGTACACGCTATTCTTTTACATGCTCGTCACGCGCGTGTACGTTCAAAAATGACAAGCATGTACGGAAAAAAAATCGTTGGGGTCTCGGACCTCCACTTTTATTCATGGGTCCTTTGCAAAAATTTACAACGTCCTCATCTCTCCCCATCTTTTTCATTCGACGGCTTCTCTTTCTCTCATCTCTAAATGGAATGCATCAATAATAGTATTTAATGAAAGATTTTTTTTTTTCCTTTTTTGTTTAATATTTTTGGACTCATTTTGATGGCGTATCGAATGATAAATGGTAAGAAAAAGAAATCGGGAAGCCATGGCGGAAAGTTTACGTGTTGATGACGTCACAAGGAAGCATGACTTCGCGATGTCACAAAACCCTAAACATCTACAATGTCACAAAAACTCGACGTCTACAACCGTCGCCGTTTTTGTAGACGTCACTAATTTTAGGAAGTTTCGTAGTCCTCTACATTTTGTTTCGTACTATCGTAGGCTATCGCATATTTTGTAGACGTCTACACTTGTCACATATTTGAAGTAATGAAGGCGCAAGTAATGATTGACATTGGAACACTTTGAAAAGTACACCGTAAAATTTGCGCTAAAATCCAAACTAACATTTCAAAGTTTCGGTTACATGGGAACACGCCCTAAGTAAGGGTTCTTTTCTGTCGGTTTCCTGTAAAACTTAGAGCGTACCGCGTAAGTTTCAACCGTACAAGAAAATAGAGAAAATGAAAAGTATAGTTTGCGTCATCATCGAATTTAAGATGTACTACGTGTTGTCGTTTTGTGTTCTTCGACCCACGGCCACGCCAAAAAATGTCATCTTCAAACTTTTCTTTAAAACACAGGGAAGATATGATTTTCAAAAAACAAATAGAAACATGTAGTTGCACGTGTGAATTTTTTTCAATAAATTCAAAAGGATTCAGGGTGACGTTCCATTAGACAAAAAGTTGGGTTCGTTACTAGACTCCGTACGTTTTCGTACAGCGCCGTACAGAGCCGTACCATTTTTTTTTTTTGTCAAACAAAACATGGTTACTGGAAAAGTGTCAGGAATCTCCAATAATGTAGGCGTAATTTCTGACCGTTGGATGTTTCACTTGTTAAGATCCGCGAAGCAATCGAGCATATCAACCACTGGAGGAGAGTTGGGGCCCATTAGATGATTTCCATTGGTACATGTCCAAAAGCAAAAACATATCTGCTTTGAAAACGCAATCACAAGCGTGCACGTCGTACAAGCCATGTGCCGCCTGCCACGCTGCTGGATGGATTTGGTCAACCGACCGACCACCAACGAACAAACGACCGGCAACACTCCGACTCACCAAAAGTACAGTAGTGTAATCTCCTCAAGCTATTCAATGACCATAGTTTGCCGCGCCTTTTTTAATGTATTCAAAATGTCATTCCCAAAATCAAAATTTGTGTTTCTGTGACAAAATTTCAAATCCAAATTCAGAATTCAAATTTCGTGGCAAGCATTTGGACGAATTCAAAATTTAAAATCAAAAGATAAGGTTACGTTTCCAGAGTGTAGGCTCTCTACCTATATAAGGCAACCAAAATGAACCAAATTACAGAACTAAGCTGGTGGTGTATTTCCACTGTATATTTCAGAATACTTGTTCGCCTCTTTTTTTTTTAATACCGGGATGGCTTTCCCTATTGGGAGCTATAACCCTTTTGCCTATTACCCAGGCATTCTACCGCAAACCATACCTACTCTTCCTGTAAATAGTCCTATGTGTGTTCGGACAGTACACGAACGACAACATACCATCTTCGAAGCGAATGAAAATGGCCGCAAGGGGGACCCTACAAACATTGAAGGAAGAGGCATCAGCGATAAAGACACCAATGCAATAGGTGCTACATTCAAGGTTTATGTTTTGTTTAATTATGTTTGTGGTTGTGTTTATTATTTTAGGGTTTTACTTTATTTGTTTCAATTTTAGTATTTAGTTTAATTTTGTTTTTTTATTTTTTTTATTTTTTTGTGTTTTGCTTCCTAAGTTTCTATTTTTGTTTTTTGTTTTTAATGTTTTCCTCTCCTTCTCCTTCTCCTTCTCTTTCTCCTTCTCTTTCTCTTTTTCCTTCTCTTTCTCCTTCACTTCATGTTTCACCTTCTTTTTCCTCTTCTATTTCATTCAGTTTTTTGATTTTTTTTTTGCTTCATATGTTTTTATTTTTTTCCCGGTAATTTTTCATTTCTTCTCCCTCCCCCCCCCTTTGTTTTTCTATATCTCCTTTTTTTTCTCCTTCTCCTCATTCTTCCCCTTTACTTCCTCTTTTTCTTTTTCCTTCGATTCATCTTTTCCGACCATTCTTCAACGCATATTTTTTAATTTACGTCTTACTCTCTTTCTAATCTTCATCGTCTATTCTTATTGAAGGAGGAGGCAACCTGAACAAAAACTTTAATACTACAGGTGCTATTTTTAGGGTTTATATTTTGTATTATGTTTATTTTGGTTTTTTTTTTTAGGGTTTGTGTTTTGGTTAATGTTTGTTTTTGTTTTTTTTTTTTCTGTTTTGCTTCATTTGTTACTATTTTTGTTTTTCTGTATTTATATTTTACCGTCCGACTCCTTCTCTTTCTATACATATTCCTCTAATTTTGGTCTACTATCGTTCTAATCTTCCTGGTCTATTTTTTTCCGTTATTCTTTTGTTTTTTTGTATTCGTCTTTTCCTACTCTCTTCAATATATATCTGTGTATATATACATTTTTGTTTAATGGTTTTTCTTATCGTTTTAATGTATTTTTCGGATTCGCTTTTTGGTCTTGTAGGTGGTCGTAAGAATTTTTTTTCACAAAATAAGGGTGGAAAATCTAAACACACCCGTATAGCCAAAAACCAAATCCCATAAATCAGTAGCCAAAGAGTGGGGAAAAGGGGCAAAAGAAAAGGGGCGGCAACTACGGGTAATGATGAGGAAGAAGAGGGAGAATGTATTGAAATTAGTACTACCCCTCCATCAACTACCATTCGATGGACAGAGAACGAGGTGTTCAAGCTGATTTCGGCCAAAGTGAAAGAAATGCAACATGAGAAGACAAACAGGCTACAGACCACGCATCGACCTGCTGAACAAAAATGGAGATGCATCAGCCGCCAATTGGAAGAAAAATGTGTCCAGCCTCTAGTTGGAAGAAGAAGGTGTGTTTAGACCATATCTCCACTACTGGCAGAAATGGGAAAACCTCACTAAGGATTACAAAAAAGTTAAAGACTACCAATCAAATAATCCTAGTGGCAATCTAGATTACTGATCAATGCCCATGACTGAGAGGGTTGAGAAAATATTGCCAGTTGGTTTCCCTGAGCGATTTTATTCTGCGATAGATGAAGGTATAGAGGGAAATGAAAACATAACACCAACTCACGTTAGGGATATGTTTACACTTTGTGAAAGAGGGACTACCATGGTTGAGGGAAAAGGTAGTGCATCTAAAAGTAACTTTGTTGATGATACACAAACTACCTTACCAACATCCCAAAATATTTACAGCAATACTAGTGGGAAACGTAAAAGAAATGCAAATGACTAAAGGGCAATACGATCATTGGAGCTTGCTGGGTTTCGAGAAAATAGCACAAGAAATACATGAATTGGCCGATAGGAAGGGTGGTGAGGACAACAACTCATCTCATCAGCCATGATATTACCAAGGTATGAGTGAAAAATATGTTGCATTATTACCTTAGGTAGTAAGTCTTATTGTCGATTTTATTTCATGTGTGAAGTTGCTTTTCGGTTTTAATTGATATATTCTAATTTGTTTTTCTATATTGATTGAATTTTCTTTTGTTTCAATCAACAGGAATGTTCGCACGAGGCGAAACGTGTTCATCCTATTGGATTGCATTTGCGTTCTTCTTGGAGGAGTACATTGTTTGTTATCGCGGTGTTTTATATAATAGTTTTAATTTATAGGTTTCCATCCTTGTTTTTTGCTTATGCTACAAGTTGTAGGACAAAAATAACAAACACATAAAAAGGGTAGCTTATACGAAATGACATTGGTTGTACTTTTGTCCATGCTCATTCATAAAGATGTTTGGGATATCTTACAACTTATATATGTTGCCATGTACTATGTCATTTACATGTTCACATTTTGTTTATCACGGGTTAGACCTCGTCTTCATCACATTTTATTTAGCATGTGCGTACTACTCCTTTAGAGATGTTCATGTGAAATGCCAATCTTGATTTTATTGAGGATGATTGCTACTGTGTATTCATTTGCCAATGCCCCTACCGAGTATACATTGTAATGTGAACATCAATTTATATATCTAAAACACCGTCGTAAATTTCTGATAACTATGAAAGTAAACGTAAACTTTTGACACATAAAAACTCAAATTCTGAAATAAGTCCATTGCATATCAAAGCGTAATTATTTATTTCATAGAATATGCGAATACAAACAACACACAAGAAGAAAAAATAATTATGACAAACGACTAGTTACACTTAATTTTATTTTTCAAGTATCAAAGTACATTTACATTAGGAACTAAATTCTGAAGACTTTGTGCATTTTTGGCTAACTAAAGACAGCCGATGTTATTTCTCTCTTTGACAACTGATGATGCTCCTCTTCGACTCCTCTTCGACTAAAATTCAAAACCTCCTAACCTCCACAGAATCTAGGGCTGAATACTTTAAAAAAAATACAAAACAACACAATCGAATTATGAATTATATTCAACCACCAAACATTATTAGGGTTGCCCTATTTTAAACCCTATTTCAAAGATCTAGTGCCAAACCATTATCGTTGACATAACAACATTAACATAGCAATTCTTCCTGTCCACTTTTATAGAAGTACATTTACAGCGAGTCTCCCATTGACATTTTCTCCCTATCCACTTTTCCACCGATACATTTATAGCGAGTCTTCCATTGAGATTTCACATTCTACTATCATTGTACATTGGGTCAGTTTTTCTTTCTTCCTCTTACGTCTGTGTGACTTCTTCAACACTAGAAGTAACATAAAAAATCACAAAAAGAAAGGAACAAAAGAGGAGAGAGATAATAAAGAAAAATAAAAAGTTAAATTAGTTTCAAAAATTGAGAGAGGAAAAAGAAGCGATGTGTCACTTCTTCAACACCACAGGTAAGATAAAAAAAAACAGATAAATACAAGAATAGAAGAGAAAAGAGAGAATAGAGAGAAAGAAAAAGTTAAAAAAAGATTCCAAAATGAGAGAGGAAAATGAAGTGAAGTTCTGAGGTAGAGTTATCTCTTCAGTTATAGTGTGGATTTATTCAATTGTGGTACTTGAAATAATTGACTATGTAAAAAACAAAAAAATACAAAATCAAAGCAAAATTAGAGGAAAATAAATTGCAAAAAAAGGTTTTTTACCTCTTGAGAATAAAACTGCAGTTTTTCACATTTCCGATTTCCCAGGCTTGAGTTATGGCCACCGAGGTAACTCAAGAAGAGGAACGGAAAATAAGTGAACCATGACTGAAAACGGCTTGTGAAACACAGTATAAGCATAAAACCATAAACATAAGTATTAAAATACGCGATCACAATACCAAGACAATGTTAATTCAATGCAAAAAAAAATAAACCTGTTTCAAACCCTTTTAAAATCTCTTATGATGCTCTTTATCGCCTGTAATTCAACACCTCAACCAGAATCCAAGCCAAAATACTTTAAAAAAATACAAAAACGCTCAACCGAATTATCAATTCTAGTCATACACCTAACATTATTATGGTTGCCGTGGTTTAAGTAATAGGATTGTTGTGTCTGCTATTCGTCCCTGGAGACTCCGTCTCCAACACTTTCGCTGACTCTAGTGTCTGTCCCTGGAGACTCCGTCTCCAACACTTTCGCTGTCTCTAGTGTCTGTCCTTGGAGACTCCGTCTCCAACACTTTCGCTGTCTCCAACCCCACTGCCTCCTAATCATATATAAAGAACAAAATTGTTTGTTATAGACTTTGCTTGCAATACACGTGACAAACTGAAAATATATAAAAATGCATCCTAATGAGGTACAAGTTTGTTAAACATTAATAACAGGGAATTTTGGTGCGGCTAAAAAAGTATAGCCTTATGAAATGTAAACAACAACCTGGCTAAAAAAGTATGGCCTTATGAAATATAAAACAACCTCATACAAGATATAAGATAATATCCACTTGACAGAATAGTAACCAGGAATTTCATTGAAATTTTTAATCATTTTAACAAAAAAAACATTACAGGGTTATTCTTTGAGAAAATTCAATAAGCATCAACCTTTGTTTTCCCGCTTTGTATGTTTCACTAGTCCGCCGACAACAATAACTCTTTTTACAACACAATCGCGGTCTTCAACTAAAACTATCCAAAGTCTATAGTTTTTTCTACAACTATCTGTGCATTTCATAAAGATATTCGGCTAGCAAGTCATGTGTAGCTTTGCCTTTTTGGTCGCTGTATCCATCCCTCTCAGCTCCATTCACATTAATTTCTTCCTTGTTTGGAGGTGTGATACATGGAGAATCCTCATCCTAGTAGTGTATGTCTTCATCAACATCAAATTATGTAGTGTACATACCGTTATAAATATGTCCACTTAATGCTCAATGTTTGGCAACAAATTTTTTTTGCTTAAGATTCCCCATTGTCGTTTTAAAATCCCAAATAATCGCTCTACACACATGCGTCTACTACTATGAAAATAGTTGAAAGACTTCTGTGGTTCTTCTAAATCAGACCCGGGAAATGGGGTGATTAAGTGCTTACTCAACGGGTATCTTGCATCACCCAAAATAAAGGGTGGCACCTCTTCCCAATCTACATCAACACATGGCCCTTGCAACCTCCCCCCAAACAAAATAGCGTTCCCTATACCAGAATTTCAGAATACCCTAGAATCATGAACACTACCCGCCCATCCAACACACGCATTTAGAATACGCGTATTAGGAGCTACTACCGCCTGTAATATCGTACTATAGTTTCGTTCCATGTCATACCAATCTGACGCTCTCATTCCATCCCCTGACCCTATATTTATATGGGTGGTGTTGATAGCCTAACAACAATTCGGAAACTGGAATTTGTAGTTTTTGAATGCACATACAAGTTGACTGAACCTTGTTCCAGTTGGCCAGTATATCAACCGCGGAGTAAGGATTTCCCATAGGACTCTGCATCAACCGCGGAGTAAAGATTTCCCATAGGACTCTGTAGAATAATGTCGGTTTCCTTAATCCCGTGGTTTTATTGACCCCAAACTGCTCTCTGACTGACGTAGTTGTGTTTCCCGTGGCCAGTCTGTAAACAACCATTTCTATTTGACGTTTCACCGAAAGCTTCTTGTTCGGAATGTTCAGGAAACAGGGGGCGGGGTCCGTCTCCATTCGATGACCTAATTTCTCTACCAAATAATGGACAAGATACCGTGGAAGGCGAAACAGTTCTATATACCTTTCGTTATCAAAAGTATCAACAAGTGTCATTGAGAAGAGTAAACTGCGAGGGACAATATAGTATTTTCCCCCCAACCTACGTCTTGTAAGAATGTCTTTCGATCTTGCAAAACCCTCAACCAAATGTACGAAGGTTTCAGAAGCTGACATGAAGATTTTTTGGATAAAGAACATCATGATCAATAAAAGAACACAATCATCTTCCGTTTGATAACTGCAATTCTGTGGTCCCCATTGACCCAAAGAATGAGCAACCTATGTAAAGCCTGTAGGATAATATTTGCCCCTTCTACTTTCCCGCTGTATAAACGCCACCCCGGCACACAAATATTCTAACCACTCTCACCCTTGTGAGGACAAGATTCTCTTGAGTCAAACGCAAAAAAAATCATTGAATTTGCTCCCTTGAGCAGTAAGTTATGGCTGGTCAAAGATGACATTTATAGTTACAAGTTCTCTTAGAGGGAGGTACCTAAATTTCACTAAATCCTGGTCTGCCTACTTACGACTGCCTACTACTAAACCCTATTCCAATAGAAACACTATATAGTACACGAAGGTACACTAGGCGATGTACTTATTGTACGGCCATTGTACGACATGGCTTTCAAAGTGACGCCTGTCTAAACGTGAGCCATGGTTCCTCCTCCCATCTTTTCCGGTATCTAATAGTATGGTGCCACATGGCGTCGCGTGATGCTATCCCCAAAGCCCGCCGAAAGTTTATTGCGGGTGGCGGCTGCAATTGTGGCTGTTCGATCATTTGTATTTATGCGGCTTCGATTCGCTTCCATGCATGATTTGATTAATGCGTGTTTTCGTTAGTCTGCTGTAATTAGTCCGTTTAATAAATAGATGAATATGCGTGAACCGTAGTACGTATCTCGTTTCGCTAGTGTCTTAATGGATAAGGCTTAGGTCTAAATTGTAGTTTGTAGACCCCGGTTCAAATTCGATCAGAGGCAGTATTTTGCTACAAATAGTAAAATACCTTTTATTTCATTTTGCCTCCTTCTAAATGACGCGACAGCAATGACATGCCTTTGGTTCTCTCTTTCTTTCTCTTTGCATTCTATAATATAGAAGTGAACTATTAATTACCTTTTTTCAACACTCCCCTTAATTCTTAATCACTTTTCAATTTTAATCCACTGTTGACTCTTCAATAAATCAACTTAGGAGAAGGTTCCGGTTTTGTCATCATGTCCGTAATCATTTCTTTATCAGTTTTATAAACCAGTTTAATGATTTTATTTTCAACCTTCTCTTTGACAAAACTTAGTGTAATATTCATATGCTTGGCTTTGAAGTGATGTTTCGGATAAGCTGCAATAGAGATAACATCTTGAATATCACAAAAAACATTCTGAGTTCCTTTCTTCATGAACCCAAGTTCTTCAAGGAGAGATTTCACCCACATTAATTCTTTAGTGGCAGCACAAGAAGCCATGTATTTAGCCTCCATAGTGGACTGAGGAACTACTTTTTGTTGCTTGCTACTCCAACATTATGCACCAGATCCAATTTGCAACACATATCTAGTCGTACACCGCCTTAAAGGCACATCTCCATAACTGGCATCACTCCAGGTTGTGATGTCAGTGTGCTCCCCTCCCAAATGCAACCACAATTCCCTTGTCCCCACCAAATACCTCATCACCCTTTTGGCGGCCTCCCAGTCTCTCTTTCTTGGTTCATTTAGACTCTTGCTGAGGACTCCTACGGCTGCAGCTATATCCGGCCGGGTACAATTCATAAAATATATTAAACTGTCTGTACAATCTGCCGATATGGGATATTTTCCATAAATCTTCTTTCTACCTCATCTATCTCATCATTAATGATCAATATTCCTCCCTATTTACTCCCCTTACATACTTTCTTCAAATCCATAAGAGTAATACATGCGTTTACTTTCTCCATTTGAAATTTTTCTAACATATTACCAATTGCTTCTTTCTGAGTGAGTCTTATAATCCTATTCCCTCTATCTCTCTCCATTTGAATTCCCAAAATGTACTTTGCTTCGCCGAGATCTTTCAAGTCAAAGCGACTTCTAAGACCCCGTTTTAGTTTGTTAATTTTATCTAAAGACTTGTTTAAGACCAACAAATCATCCACATAAATAGCAATAAATATCACTCCATCCTCATCGTCAAATAAATATATCAAGTGATCTAAACTAATTATGATATACCCCAAAATGGTCAGAAATTGGTTGAGCTTTATATTCCATAGTCGCGGGGCTTGCTTAAGCCCATAGAGTGATTTTATCACTTTGCAAACTTTGTTTTCTTCCCCACTTTCCACGAATCCTTCCGGTTGCGTCATGTAAGTTTCTTCTTCCCACTCTCCGTGCAAAAAGGCCGTTTTAATATCCATCTGGTTTATTTCCACATCCTCCGCTGCGGCTATACTTAAAAGGATTATAACAGAAGGAAATCTGACTACAGGTGCAAAGGTTTCTTCGTAGTCTATCCCCTCTTTCTGAGTATATCCATTTGCAACTAACCTAACTTTGTACTTCTCAATGGTGTTATCCGGGTTTAATTTAAGTTTAAAAACCCATTTACATCCGATCAGTTTTCGGTCCGATGGACAATCTACCAGCTCCTATGTATTGGCTTCCATGATCAAGGCCATTTCGTCATTTATAGCTGTGATCCATCGGCTGCTTTCTGGAGTGTTTATGGCCTCTAAGATGTCTGAGGTTCATCTAGGTGAGACATCCTTGTGAGTTGGTTATTTATTTGTCTTTCTTGAAGCCGTTTACTACTTCTTCTTCCCCCTTCAAAATCGGCAACGGTATGGAAGGCATCCTTTGGTTTCGTTTAGGGAGATTTTCAGCTCCCCTATCTTCCAACTCCGGTGTCTCATCAAGTTCCTCTTCAGTTTCCACTTCTTATTGTGGCGTTGCCTCGGATGTTGTCTTTTCCTCCTCGTTTGGTAAATCCGCAGATTTTTCTTTTTCTCCCTCTTCCTTCTTTTCATTTTCAAAGTCAAAGTCAAAAAACTGATCCGTTTCAAATCTGATTTTGACTTCATTATTATATTTGAATGGATCAATCGACTTCTCTTCATTCATCACCACTATGTGTTTTACCAAAATTATATTTCTTTTTTTTAAGTCATTCACTCGGTATCCTTTTGTGCTCTCATCATATCCTACAAGATATCCTGACTTCACTCTTCACTCTAGCTTTTTTTTAGTCTTATCAGAATCCAAACTGTAGACTTGACTTCTGGACACTCTCAAACTAGACAAACCAGGCTTTCTTCCTGTCCACCTCTCATATGGAGTTTCCTCCTTATTTGTTGAAGTTATGACTCTATTTTTGATGAAATTAGCATAGTTTATAGACTCCGCCCAAAACTGCAACCCTGTCCTCTTATCAGTTAACATACTTTTGGACATATCTCCTAAATTTCTATTCACTCTTTCTGCTATTCTATTTTGTTCTGGATTATAGGGAACAGTTTTCTCGTGTAAATTCCTTCTTTTTTAAGATATTTTTCAAATTCCCTTGAGGTGTATTCTTTCCCATTATCACTTCTTATCTCTTTTATTGAGGTTTCGTGTAGTTTTTCACTCCATACTTTATACTTTTTCAAACATCTAAATATCTTTGACTTATGTTTGAGAAAGTATACCTTCGTGTATCTAGACCAATCATCTGTGATAGTTAACATCCACCTCTTCCCCCCATGTGAAGCATATCTAGCTGTGCAATTTTGTGTCCTCCATTGGACCACAAAATACAGGAAGCCTCTACATAGTATTTAACTAACCCACTTCAAGCCATAACCAGTGCTGTCCAGGAAGGCAAAATGACAGTTTGACTGCAACCCTATGGAGCTTGGACTCCCCTGAGTCTGTATCAAAAAAAATCACTGAAAAACGGCTAACCAGCACATTACTTATGAGTTCGCAAAAATGCCAAGTTTATACAAACTCTCAAAGGGAGAGAGGTATCTATCTACCAAATTCTCTAAGTTCTAAATCCCTCTCACAACTCCTTTCTATTGAACTACGAACCAATCAGATCATTGTAAGGTATAGGAAAGTACTATGGCCGATGTACTTTTATACAGCCTATGTACGGCAACGCTATAAAGTGGACGCGTGTCCACTTTTAACTTCTCCTTATGTGCGCCCGAATTCCTGCGACCAATTGTCATCCCTCCACGTGGCGCCACGTCATGCCACGTGCATAAACGCCAAAGTGACCATTCCGCGATCTCGGCAGTGATATACACCGTCGGATTAAATCCGACATTAAATGTCCGCCGTCAAAACAAATGTTCGATTCATTTGTTTTCGTGCGAGATAAATGTTCGCACTATATAATACTTAGTTCTATGTTGCTTCGTTCATCATTCGGTTAATTAAATTCATGGTTGTAACACTGTTTAAATATATATCAAACCTAATATGTCCTAACGGACTTCTACGACAGACTGGTTAAAGCTAACGGCTACGCAGCGCTCTGCCGGTCGGAGGTTCAAGTCTTGCCGGACTCAACCTTTTGTTAAGAGTGACAAAAGTCACTCTTCAGCCCTGCCTGCTTAAGCTAGGACAGCCATGGCTCAACCACCCTCTCTATCCCTCAGTGACTACGACAAGTATGATGGGTAGAGAGAGGAGGTCGAGACTGGCTGTCCACCTTTTTCCTTCTTCTATTTGTACTAAATTTAGACTTAGAAAATACCATATAAAACTAATAATTTTAACTCTCCCCTTATTTTCTACTTCAATTTCAATTTTAGTTTTAATCCACACTTTTCTTTGCAATATTTTAACTTGGGAGAAGACACCGGTTTTGTCATCATATCAACTACCATTTCCTTATCAGATCTATATACAAGATTCACGATTTTATTCTTTACTTTTTCTCTTACAAAACTTAATCTTATGTCCATATGTTTAGCCTTAAAATGATGTTTTGGTTTAGCTGCAATTGCAATGGCAACTTGATTATCATAAAACACTTCATGCACTCCCTCTTTCATATAACCCAGTTCTTGCTGCAAGGACTTGACCCACATCAACTCTTTCACAGCAGAACAAGAGGCCGTGTAATCAGCCTATATAGTAGACTAAGCAACAACCTTTTGTTGGTTACTGCTCCAACAACAAACACCTTCCCCAACATACAACACATACCCAGAAGTTCATCTTCTCATATGTGCGTCCATATAACTGGCATCACTCCAAGTAGTGATGTCAGTGTGCTCCCCTCCCAAATGGAACCATAACTCTCTAGTTCCTACCAGATATCTCATGACTCTCTTGGCTGCCTCCCAGTTTCTCTTCCTTGGATCATTAAGACTCCTACTGAGTACTCCAACTGTTGCCGTTAGGTCCGACCTGGTACAATTCATGAAATAGATTAAATTTCCTACAACGTGTCTATATGGGATATACTTCATAAACTCTCTCTCCACTGGACTCATCTGATCATCTAAGATCATCACTCCTCCTTTTACACTCCCATCACTTACTTTTTTCAAGTCCATGGGAGTGGTACAATTGTTAAAAATTTCCATCTGGAATTTCTCAAGCATATTATCTATTGTTTACTGAGTAAATCTGATAATCTTCTTTCCCCTATCTCTCTCCATTTGAATCCCCAAAATATATCTTGCCTCCCCTAAATCCTTCATATCAAATCTACTTCTAAGATCTTTCTTTAACTTATCGATTTTTTCCAAAGATTTACTAAACACAAGCAGATCATCGACATAAATTGCAATAAAAATAACACCATTCTCATCTTCAAACATATAGATAGAATGGTCAGAATTGATCTAGATATATCCCAAACCAGTGAGAAACTCATCTAGTTTCTTATTCCACTGTCGACGAGCCTGCTTCAGTCCATATAAGGACTTTACGAGCCTGTAGACTTTGCTCTCTTCTCTTTCTTCCACAAACCCCTCGGGTTGCCTCATGAAAATTTCTTGTTCGAAATCACCACTAAGAAAAGCAGTCTTAATGTCCATCTGGTGTATTTCCATGTCTTATGCTGTTGCCACACTAAGGAGAATCCTTATTGATGGGAACCAAACAACTGGAGCAAAAGTCTCCTTATAGTCAATCCCCTCCTTTTAGGTGAACCCTTTCGCTACCAATCGAGCCTTATATCTCTCAATGGTATTATTTGGGTTCAACTTTAAATTAAATACCCATTTACACCCAATAGGTTTTCTGTCTGGAGGGCAATCTGCTAGTTCCCAAGTATTTGCTTCCATGATAGAGGCCATCTCATCATTTATGGCTCTAATCCATCTGTCTTTCTCTGGAATATTCACTGCCTCCGAGTAAGGTTGAGGCTCATCTGGGTGAGATAGCTTACTTACCTTATGAGCGGCTTGTTATTCGTGTATCATTTTGTTACTCCTTCTCCCTCCCTCAAACTCCGAAGCTGGAATGGATGGAAGTCTTGGATTTCTCCTCATTGTCTCATCGGCTCCCTTGTCCATAGATCCCAGATCTAGTCCCACGTCTTTTATCTCCTCAAAGTCCATAGGGGTATATAAGATTTCTGGTGAGTCTCTTGTATCTCAGATCTCCCCTGTCTCTGCAGTCATAGTTTCACTTATCTCCCTTTCGGGAACGACCGAGTTCTCCTCACTTTCAGACTCAAATATGATTTTTATCATCTTTGTATATTTGAAGGGGTCAAATGACTTCCCTTCATCCATGACAACTAAATGTTTGACCAGAATGATATCTTTCTTTGCTAAGTCATAGACTCTATATCCCTTAACATCCTCATCATATCCCACCAAGTATCCAGGTTTTCCCTTAGCATCTAGTTTCCAGTTTTTCCTATCCGTGTCAAGACTGTAAACTTGGCTACCGAATACTTTAAGGTGTGAGATATCTGGTTTCCTTCCAACCCATCTCTCATAAGGTGTCACTCCCTTTACAGCTGAGGTAAGGACTCTATTCTTAATGTAGTTGGCACAGTTCATTGCTTCTGCCCAAAATCTCTTTCCTATTTTCTTGTCGGCCAACATACTGCATGCACTATCTCCTAGTGTTCGATTCAACCTCTCAGCTACCCCATTTTGTTCCGGGTTATATGGTACAGTTTTTTGGTGATGCACTCCCTCATCTCTCAGATATTCCTCAAACTGGTTAGAGGTATATTCCCCCCCATTATCACTCCTTATCCTCTTAATGGGGGTTTCATGCAGCTTCTCACTCCAGGCTTTATATTCTTTAAAGTAAGTTGATGCTTCAGACTTTGTTTTCAGAAAGTAGACTCTAGAGTATCTAGACCAGTCATCGGTTATTGTCATCATAAACCTCTTTCCTCCAACCGAAGGTACTTTTGCTGGTCCCCAAATATCTATGTGGACCAAGTCTAACACTTTCTCACCTCTATATGTGGCGGCTTTGGGAAAGGGAAGTCTGTGAGCCTTACCTTGAGCACAACCACTACAATCATCCATCATTTCATTATCCCCAAACTGAATGCCTATTACTACCCCAAGCTTTTTCATTTCCCTCAACCTATCAAAATGCACATGCCCCAACCGCTTATGCCAAATAATCAACTTAGGAACACCAACATAATAAGCATTTTTCTTTTCATTACTCAGGTTAAGCCTAAACATTCCTTGGCTACCCTTATCTGCCGTGAAGTAAACTTCATCCCCATACTTAACTATAAAGACTCCCTTTCTAGTGAAGGTATCAAACTCTTTGTCATCTAACACAAACGTAGAGACAAGATTTTTACTCAACTGAGGAATGTAGATTACATTTAATAATATAAGTATAGATGTCTTACCCTCCACTAAGACTTTCAAATCTACTAATTCCACTAGATCTCTGGTAACCACTCTCCCATCCCCGTACTTTATCTCTACAGTAGAGATCTTTCTTAGCTTAGTGAAGAGTGCATTATCACGACAAATATGCATGGATGCACCTGAGTCGATGATCCATCCTTCCTGTGGAGCTTCCCAAATTTCTCCAAGGGCACATTTTTGTCTCCAAGGGATCTCTTTCTCCTCCAAACTCTCATCAAGAAGAAGCTCCCCATCCTCCTCAGAAGACTCATCCTCGGTTTCTCCTGTCACTTTTGTAACCACGAGTGCCTTTTTCTTCCCTCTGGTAGAGCCCCCTCTACGGTTCTCTTGGAGCCTCAGCTTCGACGACTTGAAATAATCTGCAATGAAGTGTCCTGACTTTTTGCAAAAATGACAAAGACCCTTTGGGGGCCTCGGTCCTCCATAATGATCTCTTTCCCCTTTGTACGGTTTCTTTGAGTCCTTCCCCAATCGGTCCCCTCTTACTGCCAGAGCGTGAATGCTCTTTCCACCTCTCCTAATCTCAATTGTATTTTCCTACACAAGTATCATCTTGACCACTGTGTTCCATTTCCATGAACTATCAGGCATTTCTTGTACTCAATACACTATGTTCTCGAACTCATCTGGTAACTTAATGATAAGAGTGTTAACTTTCATTTTCATTGTACCTGTCCACCCGGCACTTTCCATTTCCATATACAAACAAGAAAGATCATTACAGTAATCTAACATCTTTCCTCCTTTGTAAGTGTAACTCACTAGCTTTTGCTCAGCCAACTGGAGCTCCTGAATAGTTCCAGCTCTAAGAATCTCCACCAAAATCACCCACAACTCTTCGTCCTTGTAAATGTGAAGATAAAGAGTGGCCAAAGATTGAGTGAGGTGCCTCAGAATGAAGTTCTTGGCAGCCATGTTTACATCCTCCCACATTTGAGTATCGTTCTCTGCGGTCTTCACCCTCGTCGCTCCCGGTACTATGGCAATACGAGTGAGGGGTGTCTCCTTCCCTTTTCCCTTTTTGGACACATTGTTGTCCCCATCATCTACCTCCTCCGCTGAGGCAGCCGTTGCTGCAAGAAACCTTACTTCTCCAAATCCTGGTGGAGTTCCCGAAGGTGGACGTTTCACTTGTCCACTGACGATACCCCAGTATCGTTTTTCGCACAAAGCTCCCATCATCATGGCTTCCCAATAGATGAACCCAGATCCATTGAAGGTTGGCACCCTAGAGTGTGGGCCCATAACATGGAATTCTGTGTCCTCTATTAGACCACAGAATATAGGAAGCCTCTAGATAGTATTTAACTAACCCACTTCAAGCCACAACCACTGCTATCCTGGAAGGCAAAATGAAAATTTGACTGCACCCCTATGCAGCTTGGACTCCCCTGAGTCCATAGCAAAAATAATCACTGAAAACGGCCATCTAGCCTATTAGCTATGAGTCGGTAAAAATGCTAAGTTTATTGAAACTCTCAAAGGCAGAGAGGTACCTATCTTCCAAATTCTCTAAGTCCTAAATCCCTCTCACAACTCCCATCTATTGAAGTACAAACCTATCAGATCACTATAGGGTACACGAAAGTACTATGGCCAATGTATTTTCTGTACGGCCTATGTACGGTAACACCATATAGTGGATGCGTGTCCACTTTTAACTTCTCCTTATGTTCGCCGGAATTCCTGCGACCAAATGTCATCCCTCCCCGTGGCGCCACGTCATGCAACGTCCATAAACGCCAAAGTGACCATTCCGCGATCTCGGCAGAAATATACATTGTCGGATAAAATCTGACATTAAATGCCCGCCGTCAAAACAAATTTCCGATTCATTTGTTTTCGTGCGAGATAAATGTTCGCCCTATATAATACTTGGTTTTATGTTCCTTCCTTCATCATTCCGTTAATCGAATTCATGAACGTAACACTGTTTAAATATATATCAAACCTAATGTATCCTAACGGACTTCTACGACAGACTGGCTAGAGCTACCGGCTACGCCGCGCTCTGCCTATCGCAGGTTTTCGTCCTGCCGGACTCAACTTTTTGTGAAGAGTGACATAAGTCACTGTTTAGCCTTGCCTGCTTAAGCTAGGACAGCCATGGCTTAGCCACCCTCTTTATCCCTTAGTGACTACGACAAGTATGGTAGGTAGAGAGAGGAGGTGGAGACAAGCTGTCCGCCTTTTTCCTTCTTCTATTTGTACTAAATTTAGAACTAGAAAATACCATATAAAACTAATAATTTCAACAAGCATGTCCCCAAACATCGGTGTGAATTAGATCTAATACTTTCTCTCTCCTAAATGTGGTTTCCTTTGGAGATGGAAGTCTATGAATCTTCCCTTGGGCACATCCACTACAATCATCAGAGGTCTCATCATCCTCAATGATAATACCCTCCACTATTCCGTTTTTCTTCATTTTTTTTAATCTATCTAGATGCAACTGCCCCAACCTTTTTTGCCCAAGCATCATCTCACTAGCACACGAGTAGAGAACACTTTTTTCATTCCAAAGAACAATTTTGAACATTCCCTCACTGCCCTTCTTAGCTATGAAATAAACCTCATTATCAAAGCTTGTTGTGAAGATTCCTTTCCTAGATTCTGTTTTAAACTCCGTTTCATCTAGGACAGCTGTTGAGACCAAGTTCTTACTAAGCTGTGGAATGTCAAGAACGTCTGAGAGTGTTACAATTGAGGCTTTTCAATCAACTAGAACCTTGAAGTCAACAGTACCAACAAGACTTGTGGTTTCTACTCTACCATCTTTGTACTCTATCTCAACTGTTGGGATCTTTCTCAGTTTAGTGAACTACCTTTTATCTTTAGACACATGCATTGAGGCCCTTGAGTCTATGATCCACCCATCTTCAGGTGGATCCCTCTTACCTCCGAAAGCACACTCCGTGGAATGTGAACATGCTTTTCAATGTTTTTCGAATTAAGAAGAAGCTCCTCAAGCTCCTGAAGCTCCTGTTCCTGTTCGGTTTCTTTGTTCTCTCGCTCATCATGAACTTCAGTTAGGAAAGCCTTTTTCTTTCCTCCATTTCTTGAGGTTCCTTGCCCATCTTTTAGTCGAAGATCTGCAAGTTTGCTAAAATCTGCCATTTAGTGTCCCAGTATCTTGCAGAAGTGACATAATCCTCCTCGAGAAGTTCCTCTCCCCTATCTATTAAATCTACCACCTCCTTGTCCTCTTCCTCCAAAGTTTTGATAGGGATTTTTCTCTCTCTCCTCATCACGCTTCCGCCAATCAGCTATTGAAGACAATGCTTGAACACTTGGACTCCCTCTCTTAAATTCTATGATGCTTTCTTTCACAAAAATCATTCCCACTGTGTCATCCCAATTCCAATTGCTATCTCCTGTGTCCTGCAACTGATTAATGATATTCTCATACTCTTCAAGTAGTTTCATCATTAATGTGTTCACTCTTTGTCTCTCAGACCATGAGTTACCAACACTCTCTAGCTCTCCAAATAATGCTCCTGAATCATTGCAATAATTATTGATGCTTCCTCCCTTATAAGCATAAGCTGCAATCTATTTTTCTGCCAACTGTTGGTGCTGCAATGATCCACTCTTATATTTGTTAACTAGTGATATCCAAAAGTGAGATGAAAATTTGACATGCATAAGGGAAATGGCATTGCCCTTTGCTACACTTTTAAGAATTAAGAGCTTAGCAACCTTGTCTTTGTAGTTCCACTTTTCATACTCTGATTTTTCGTTCTAAACCCTTCTCGTCGTTGCTGGTGGTGCTCCTGCCGGTATCGCCTTCGGCAATGGTGTCACTTGAGTTGCAACTCCTCCCTTTTCTCCTTCCATGACAGACTCCTCTCCTTCCTCGTCTTCATCTTCAATAATGTTGGCATCTGTTCTACCTAGTGTAGAGTTGGAGGTGCCAAAAAACGCGTTCCTCCAAACCCAGGTGGAGGTGGGCATCGATTTTATCCTGACACTATGCCCCATAGGTGTTTCTCAAATAGTTCTCCCTCCATCATCATTTCCCAATAAAGAAAGTTTGATCCATCAAATATGAGCACCCTAGAGGGTGGGCCCATAACCTGCAATTCTGTGGTCTCCATTGACCCAGAGAATGAGCAGCCTATCTAAAGCCTCTAGGATAATATTTGCCCCTTCTACTTTCCCACTGAATAAGCGCCACCGAGGCACAAAAATAGTATAACCACTCTTAACCCTGTGAGGACAAGACTCCCCTGTGTCAAACGCAAAAAGAATCACTGAATTTGCTCCATTGAGCAGTAAGTTATGGCTGGTCAAAGATGACCTTTATAGTTACAAGTTCTCTTAGAGAGAGGTACCTAAATTTCAATAAGTCCTTGTCTGCCTACTTACTACTGCCTACTACTAAACCCTATTCTAATAGAAACACTATATAGTACAAGAAGGTACACTAGGCGATGTACTTATTGTACGGCCATTGTACGACATGGCTTTCAAAGTGACGCCTGTCAAAACGGGAGCCATGGTTCCTCCTCCCATCTTCTCCAGTATCTAATAGTATGGTGCCACATGGCGTCACGTGATGCTATTCCCAAAGGCGGGCGAAAGTTTATTGCGGGTGGCGGCTGCAATTGTTGCCGTCCGATCATTTGTATTTATGCGACTTCGATTCGCTTCCATGCATGAATTAATTAATGCGTTTTTTCGTTAGTCTGCTGTAATTAGTTCGTTTAATAAATACATGAATATGCGTGAACCGTAGTACGTATATCGTTTCGCTAGTGCCTTAATGGATAAGGCTTAGGTCTAAATAGTAGTCTGTAGACCTCGGTCTAGTAGTCAGTAATCAAACGGAAGATGATTGTGTTCTTTTATTGATCATGATGTTCTTTATCCAAAACAACATCATGTCAGCTTCTGTAACCTTCGTACATCTGGTTGAGGGTTTCGTAGGATCGATGGACATTCTTACAAGACGTAGGCTGCGGGGAAAATACTATATTGTCCCTCGCAGTTTACTCTTCTCAATGACACTTGTTGATACTTTTATTAACGAAAGGTATATGTAACTGTTTCGCCTTCCACGGTATCTTGTCCTTTATTTGGTAGAGAAATTAGGTCATCGAATGGAAACGGACCCCGCTTCCTCTTTCCTGAACATTCCGAACAGGAAGCTTTCGTTGAAACGTCAAATAGAAATGGTTGTTTACAGACTGGCCACGGGAAACACAAAACACAACTACGTCAGTCAGAGAGTTGTTAAGAGTCAATAAAACCACGATATTAAGGAAACAAACATTATTCTGCAGAGTCCTATGGGAAATCCTTACTCCGCGGTTGATGCAGAGTCCTATGGGAAATCCTTACTCCGCGGTTGATATACTGGCCAACTGGAACAAGGTTCAGTCAACTTGTATGTGCATTCAAA
>JBBHKE010003189.1:9363-129271 GCA_037447655.1 Zygnema cylindricum
GTGGAGGTGCTGTATCATTCTGATCTTGGGTTTCTCTTTTGTACTTTTCCTCAACGGTTCCAGTTGTAGACACCCTAGTCTTGTTATTGCGTGGTATAGAAAGAGTTGTCGATGATTCTTGGCCCAAAGCTGTTGATCCTCTTGTACCCTTCCTTCCACTGCACTCCCGTCCGGACCTACAAGCGAGGATTGGGCATTTGTACGTGAATTAGACGTGCTTGGAGCGTATGATTTGGAATCCCCTTGTCCACGATTATACACACGGATCCTGATGGCTGTGCGGATTATAGTACAGGACGCCCTCCACCTCACTTTGACTCATGTTTGTTCTGATCCCACAGATGTTGACCTTGGCAACTCCTTTTCATGTTTTCTCTTTGGGTTCTAGTCTTACTATGTCGTGGAGGTGGTAATAAGGCCCGAGAAACTATGGCTTGATGTTGACGATTCCTTCGAGGTGATTGGAAGGCCCTTCACGCCGAGCACAAGGATCGAGTTGCGAGTGCTTCTTTCACACCACGTGGAAGATCTAAGACTTCAAATGTACCATCCTCTTATCGTCGTACGGTTCATTTAGGCCGAGTTGGTGAGCTCTCTCGAGCGGTTCGGGCCCTCCAGCCGTTTAATCCTGCTCTTCGGTCTTTTGAGACCATCAAGATTCTCCGAGCTCTCCATCCACTTGCTCTCACCCCTCAATCACCCTCTATTCACACCTTTGAGCCATCAAAGTGTTTTATCTTAGATCGAGACGCTTTTATTAAAGCCCTTACAACTTCTCCACATCTTTCAGCAGGGGGGTCCATCGGGCACAGTTTATGAGTTATTTCGCGTCCTTTTGCCTCCAAAATCAGGTGCCCGAGGTTTTGATATGTTTTTTCGAGTTTGTTCTCTTATTTCCGGTGGCACTGTCCCCTCTCGTATTTGTGATCTCCTCACGGCCTCCCGCCTTGTAACTATCACCAAACCCAATGGGGGAATCCGTCCTATTGCCGTGGGCGAGGTGTTGTACCGATTGGTGGCCCATGCCATCTACATCCAGCTCCACCCCGCTCTCTATGATTATTTCTCTCCTCATCAGTTTGGAGTGGCAACCCGAGAAGGTTGCGAAGCTGTGGTCCACGGGATTCGAGCGTTGTTAGATGCCCATCCGGATTATTTGGTCTTTCAAGTTGATGTTTCTAATGCTTTCAATACTTGGATCGTAATGCCATTTTTTTCGAGCTTATGGTTGCACCTTCTCCAATTGTCCATATATTTCTTTTTGTGAGGGCCTTTCATTCTTTGAGCAGCAACCTCTCCTTTTCCACTGATAGAGAATTTTGTCCCATTTTCTTCCACGACAGGCATTCGTCAGGGCAATCCTTTTGGGGGCCCTTTGTTTGCCCTTGCTCATTACCAGGACCTACGAGCTTCCGCAACTGTTTTTCCATCTTGCCTCGTCCCTTCAGTTGTGGACAACACATACATTATTGTTCATTTGTACCAAGTTTTACCGGCCTATATTTTTTTCAAAGATTGTTTGGCCGAATTTAATCTTTTTGTCCAACCCACTAAGTGTGTTGTTTGGTCTCCCCATGCTTTTCCTCCATCTTTCACTCCCCCTCCTAGTTTTCAGACTCCTCCATCTAAAAGAATCCGTGTGTTCGGTTGCCCGCTTGGTTTTGATCTATACATCAAGCAATTCTTTGATTCTTCTCTTTAGACACATTTGTCCCATGTGGATGACATTCCTCACCTTTCTGATCCCCAAGTGGCTTTTGCACTTTTGACCCGGTGTTTCCCCCATCGCCCCTCCTACCTTACTCGTACTTCTCCTCCTACTCCTACGTTTGTGTCGTCCCTTTGTACATTTGACGATCGCCTCATAAACGTCGTTCATACTTTATTAGGTCGTGGGGCTTTTGATCGTGAGTCTGGGCCTGCAGCCTGTATCTAGGCTCTGCAACCCGTATCCAAGCCTCTCTTCCAGTCTCTGCAGGTGGTTTGGGTTTACTGTCTACAACTCGTGTTGCTCCCGCTGCCTATTTGGGAAGTTGGTGACTTGTTGCCCCCGCTATTGTCTCTCGTTTTTTGGCTTGGGACACTCATATTCTTACTACCGTCGTACCCCAAGTTTCGGACTGTGTGCTCGCCTTCCAGCCGTCCCTTGTTGCTGCATCTCGTTCTCTTACTCTTACTGCTATCGTGGATATGCCAATTCTTTCCACTTTTGTTTCAACATCAGTTGCACGTGTTCAGTAATCTATTTCTGATAAGGTTCTCATCGCTATTAAGTCCGAGCTTCTCGAGGCGCTTCCTTCAAATACTTCGCGTGCACGCTTTCTTTTCTGTGGCGGACCTGGTTCTTGAGCTTGGCAATTGGCTATCTCTATCTTATCTACCCTTTGATTCACCTCGGCTCAATTCACCACGGCCCTTAGGTTTCGGCTTGGCCTCCCTCACCCACTTTTGCTTTGCTCTCTTGTTTGCTTATGTGACCACGTTCTTGAGCCCGATGGCGTTCATTTGCTTTGGTGTTTCCACGGGGGCGAATTGATTCAGGCGCACGACACGATTCGAGACACCAATGCTACTATAGCTTCCGAGGGGGGATATTCTGTCCGTCAGGAGGTTTCCAACATTATTTCCTACCATCTGATTGACATTGTATTACTTGATGGTGCGCGTCGTTGTAATAGGATATCGTACCTCTCAAAAAATCCCATTACTACAACCAATTTCAACCACACATTCCACACATTGGAAAAACACACATCCACATTGGAAAGTACTCACATAAGGATAAACTTTAAATTAGAAGAAGCTTCTGTCCACTTAACATTAGCTTGGTCTCTTGCCCTCGTGGCTCAACCCTTCTTTTAAAATTATTTTCCACTGCTTTCCGCTCTCAATAATGTTATCTCTTAACTACTAAAACACTACTTAGTTCGTAAGAGATTTCAATGCCAAAATGTCAATGCTCCACTTTGGTTTAAATCGCTCAAGACTAAGATTAGTTTGAATTTCCACAAACTTTTCCAAAGGAAAAAATGTTTACTCTTCTCTAAGACTTCACTATTTATCCATCATCGCCCTGGACTCGCCAGGCCAAATTCAACATTTCGTTGAACAGGTTTACGCGGGCCAATCATTGATCAGCTAGGACTCAGACTGACTAATGCAAAAACATGCAAAATCTCTTATTAACTACATAGCATTTACCAACCAATCAAACGCTACGTTTCTGTTAAAATTTGTGTATTTTCTAGGTTTGAATTTATTCTATGTGTTTGTCAGATGGTCTTGTCTAAGTCATCCATACTTGTCGTAGTCACTGGAAGACAGAGATAGCCATGGCTGCCCCCATAGTCAGAAAGAAATAGGCAAATAGGCGGAAAAACAATTAGGTGACCAAAATACGCCCTGGACAAGATTTGAACCTGGGTCTGTGGTTCACTATGTAGACGTAAGCCTTATCCTATAGGGCGTTACCAAAACGATACACGTAACGGGTTTCAAAGATATATAAACATTAACGCAACAGCTACTTAACAGCAGACTTACCAAAAAGAGCAATTCATGCATGTACGCGAATCTGAACCATGTAAAATATGTTTTGATCGGACGGCCGACATTATAGTCGCCTCGCAAAGTCAGCTTTTGGCGGAATACGAAGATAGCATCACGCGATGCCACGTGGCGCCACATTATTTGATACCGGAGAAGATGGGAGGAGGAACCATGGCTTCCGATTAGACAGGTGTCACCTTGTAGACCTTGTCGTACAATGGACGTGCAATAAGTACATCGCCCATTGTACCTTCTTGTACTTTATATTGTTTCTATTGGACTAGGGTTTAGTAGTAGGTAGTCGTGAGTAGGCAGACCAAGACTTAGTGATATTTAGGTACCTCTCTCTAAGAGAGCTTGTAACTATAAAGGTCATATTTGACCAGCCATAACTTAATGCTCGGGTGAGCAAATTCAGTGATTCTTTTTGTTGCGGACTCAAGGGAGTCCAAGCTACACAAGGGTGTAGCTGGTCAGAGTCTTTGCGTGCCAGGGTGGCACTTATTCAATGGGAAAGTCAAAGTGGGGAATATTGTCCAAAACATACATTCAAGCTTTGCATTCTGTGGTGGAACTAAGCACACAGAAGGTCTTCCCTTCACAGGGGTGAAGGTGTATTGGTATTCTTATTGTCAAGGGATCATTCATTTGGGTTTATATCAACTTGGAGTCGACACTATCTAGATTAGCTTCTTTTGGATCTGCGAATTCTGTGGGCAATGGAAACCATAGAATTTCAGATTCACTACGTAACATTTACGTGCAAAAGTGCTCGCCAAACGAAATGCAACTTCGCACGAATGTGCGTCGCAAATTTTGCACGCGAAACTACCAACGAAATTCCATTAAGTGAAAGTGACGTTTCGTACTAAAAATTGTACGAAACGAATCATCGTGCGCACTAAACAACTAAATGTTTCATTAAAATTTTATGAAACGTATACACGAGATTTCGGTACTAATTTGACCGTTAACCCGTTTCAATGATACCCACTTGTTAGTTTGACCCTGCGCTGTCACCTCAATACACCCATCGCTATTTTTTTTGTATTTAAACTCCAAATCGCGCGATTCTTTCGCGGACGTCTACCAAATTTATAACTTTATATTCGTAACCTTTAAATACCCTTTTACGACCAAGTTCGATCCACTATTACTGTTACATCATCCCCTCCTTATTTTTAACTGACCTCTGTTAAAACACATTTGATTCTCAAGACGGGACATCTATATTACTATCCCGTTAATACTTTTGTAAAAACTCCGAACTCTTATCTTCTTAGAAAATGCACTTGCCAGAATATAGTATTGCCGACCTTAAACTGTAGACCAACCCAATCTATTACCCCATGTGAACCTCATATTCTATAATTATTGGGGGATCCAATTCCAATTCTCCTTCAGTTGGTCGAAGATTTGTTCGTTTCAGCTGACTGATTTGTATTACTGGATGAATTTTTGTTGAAGGCGGAAAGTCTAATTTGGCAGCAACTGACGATATCATCTGGATTACTGTAAATGGTCCAATATACTTAGGATCAAATTTACCAGTAGGATCCGATTGTCCCTCGATCTTACACTTGTAATGAGTTGTAGAAAGCCAAACCTTGTCACCTGCGCTTACTACCCTATCACCAAGTTTGTGATTAGCATTTAACTCTTGTCTCCTTTGTGCTTTCACTAATGCACCCCGTACTGTTTTCCAAACTATTTGAATGTATTCCTAAAACTCTGTTCCCAAATTTCTACTCTCTTGAGTGACCCCTATTGTTAAGTCTAATGCTTCTCTGGGTTGGTATCCGTATGCAACTTCAAACGGTGAGAATCCTGTACTAGCATGTTTACATGAATTGTATGCAAATTCCATTAATGGCAGTATAGATTCCCATATGTTCTGAACTCCACAGCAAACAGTCCTAAGTATTTCTTCCAGTGTACGGTTCATCCTTTCTGTTTGTCCATCTGTCTGAGGATGATAAAAGGTACTACTTTTTAATTCAGTGCCTAAATTTTGCTGCAATTCTTTACATAATGCAGACGTAAATTTAGAATCTCTATCATTGACTATAAATAGAGGAACTCCCTGATGTCTAACCACGTTGTCAAAATATAACTTTGCAATATCTACAACTGAATGAGTAGTTTTGCAAGGGATAAATATTGCCATTTTACTGAACCTATCAACTACGACCATGATATTGTCATTTCTTCTGGACGTAGCTGGCAACCTGAGAGTAATATCCATACTGACAGATTCCCATGGTCTTTTAAGATATCAAAAGGTTTTAAGAGACCTCTAGGTTTCTGGTTACTAGGTTTACTTTGTTGGCTAGGGACCCAATTTTCCACGTGTTTCGACACCTCATTTGCTAACCTGGGCCCAAACAATCTACTTTGCAACCGACCAAGAGATTTATCTCGAGCTAGATGTCCTAAATGCTCACGAGTTTTCTGTAAAAGCTGTTTTCTTAAGTCTCTCATTTCAAGAATGCATAATCTATCCCCTGTTTGCAATTACAATAAACCATCTTCTATTCTAAAGATTTTGACATGCCTTTCATTCAATGGGTTAGAATTCCCTCCCAAAATTTTCTTGCAAATCACAACAAATTAAGGATCTTGATCATAACCATTTCTAACAACATCTAAAAACAATTCATCCCGAATCATCAAGTTTATCTCAAAACATCTACTTAAAAGATCTGCGACTACATTTGTCTTTCCGGGAATATGTTTGACGTTAAATTTGAAATATACCAATTTCTGCATCCACCAAACTTGTTTGTCTGTCATAATCGGTGCATCACTTAATCTTTGTAGATAGGAGGGTGCCTTCTCATCACAACGAATTGTAAATTTTTCATTATGCAAATAACAAGGACATTTTACCAATGCATGAACTATTGCAAGTAATTCATTTTCCTGTGCCGGATAGTTTTTTTCAGCATCATTGAATTTCTTGGACTCAAAAGCAATAGTATGAAAATGTTTTCCAACTTTTTGACTTATGACTGCAGCTAAACCTTTATCAGATGCATCAGTAGTGATCAGAACTTCAAATTCCCCAGCAAGATTAGGATATATCAGTGTAGGGGTTGTCGTGCATGAGAAGGAAGCAAGCAAACATGCATCACAACCAGCAAAGTCATGCTCACAAACATACACAACAACGGAAATAAATATGAAAAGTCAATAAAATATATACACCATGAGAAGGAACAAAGGTGAAAATGACCCAAGAAAGAAGGGAAAGAATACTCCCCTAGAGTGAAGTGAACCCAATAATTCCCCCCCCCAGCTCCTTAGCCTGTGGAGGAGCTGGTCTTCAACGTATTCTTTACAAGAGTTATCTCGTACGAAAGCAACGAAGCAAAATAAATAATTCCAACCAAAAAACAAGGAAAACTCAAAATTCGGCCAAAATTCACCCTTCCATTCCCAACCGAAAATACAAACAACACAAAAACAAACACCCAAACCGTTCAGCTGTCCGTGGGAAGGGCAGCCGGATCCGGATGCTTCTCCACACGAACTCCAATCCACCACTTCCCAAAAATGACACAAGTTGGAGGGAAACCTTCCGGACTTGGCTTTGAGCCGCGTGGATTAAAAGCGTGGGCAGAATTACAAGAGAGAATGTACGTAAACTATCTAGCCTCTACAGCTAGCTAGCAAAAGAAAGGAAGAAACTTGAGCAATCGGTGAGAGAGAGAGCAAGAGAAAAGCTCCGCTGCCAAGAGAAAATTCTTGTCCAAAAGCTAAATTCTCTAAGTCTGAGAATTAGGCTAAGTAAGAGCTACGCTAGGCCTAAGCAAAATTAGCCTACGTCTAGTCTACTTTACATGCATGAAACTACTAAAGATGTTGGCCAATAGGCGGCCAACATCGTCTGCCGTACGCCTGACAAAATCCACTGTCCGAGGGTAAAAACCCTCCCTAACTACATGCGCGCGAACCTACATGGGTTCGCGACTTAAATAAATATATGTATCGAAGCGTCGCCCGGAAATCGCGATACGCCTCCAAAAGATACTTCACGTCGATACTCCCAAAATCGGGTGCATACGCACGAAACGAAACATACCGCACGAAACGAACCATATCGCACGAAATAAAAGGTCTAGCACGAAATACTTGAAATCGCGTCACGTCGCCCAAACGATGTTTCGCGTCCAACTTCGAAAATCGTGTACCTACGCACGAAATGAAACATATCGCACGAAATTAGTACTACTCAATGAAACCTAAAAATATGAATCGGAATTAAATCGCACGTGAGAACGAAACTTATATATGCGTGCGAAAATCGTGCGTGCATGCATTAAACCGCGCGTGCATGCATAAAACCGCGCGTGCATGCATAAAACCGCGGGCGCGTGCCTTAAACTGCGCGTGCATACAAAATACCGCGCGTGCGTGCAGAATACCGCGCGTGCATGAGAAATACTGCGCGTGCGTGAGAAATACTGCGCGTGCGTGCAGAATACCGCGCGTGCGTGCATGATAACGTGCGAGCGAGCCGCCGACACGATGCGGCATGACAGGGTAGAGGTCAACTTCCCTTTTAGTTCCTCGAAAGCTCTCTCTTGATCGGCTCCCCACACAAACGTCTCTTTCTCCCGAAGTAAATCTGTCAAAGGTGGGGCGATCATACTGAAGTTCCTGATAAATTTCCTGTAATAATTAGCCAATCCCAAAAATGATCTAACTTCTGTGACATTAGTGGGTTGCTTCCAATTTTGGATTGCAAAATTTTGGATTGATCTGTTTTAACACCCTCCTCGCTAACTATATGTCCCAAAAATAGTTGTTCACTCTTAAAAAAATTGGATTTTGACAATTTTCCATATAGTTTACTTTCCCTTAACCTTTCCAACACCTTCTTTAAATGAATTACATGTTGTTCTTTAGATTCGCTCTAAATCAAAATATCATCTTTAAACACCTGAACAAACTCATCTATATAATCAGAAAATGTTTGGTTCATTAATCTTTGATAAGTAGGCGGTGCATTTGTTAAACCAAATGGCATCACTCTTTATTCAAAATGACCGATTCTAGTTCTAAAAGCAGTTTTATCAACATCTTCAGTTCTAATTGGCACCTGATTAAAGCCACTACGCAGATCAATAAAAAAAAAAAAATTAGCACCTTTCAAACGAACTATCAAATCAAAAATTAAAGGTAACGGATACTTATCCTTCATCGTAATCTTGTTCAGACTACGATAGTCGACACGCATCCTCAATGTTCCGTCCTTCTTTTTGACGAAAGAGAATTGGTGCTCCGTACGGTGATTTGCTGGGTTGAATATGTCCTTTCTCCAGAAGCTCCTTGATCTATTTCTTTAACTCATCCTGCTCAAAGAAGCTATGCTTATAAATTCTTGTGACGGAGGATTACATCCAAGTTCAAGGTTAATAAAATGTTCCATATCTCGAGAAGGTGGCCTCGCTGAGGGTAAGTCACTTGGGGAAACATCTCTAAATTCAAAAATCAAATCTTTAACAACAACATCAGATGTATTTATGTCAGTTACAAAATCAGATTTTTGTTTTTCAAGAGTTTTAGTGGTGTCTGATTTAGGAATAACATCAATGTTAGTGTTTTCTCCCCCCCCTTTTATCAGTAATTGCCTCAGTTACTAATAAAAAGAAAACATGATTTGTTTTATCTTTTAAATGTTTTTTTAAATTGTTTAGCAAAAATCAAACCTTGCACCCCCAACTAAGTTATATTATTTATATGATTCCTATGCAACTTCTTCGAAGCTAATGCTTGCAAAACCTTCCAATTGTTTTCAGACTTCACTCTCAAGGTGTTAGTTTCCCAATTAATTTGAGGGTTATATTTAGTTAACCCAGGCTTTCCCAGTATTAGCTCCTCACTACCCAAATTATTATTTCACACACAAGTTTCATTATATGACCCTGGATATCAACTTCTATTATGTCAGTTTGTAAATCTAATGTTGACTTATTACCATTTGCCACCTGAATTTGCAAAGGTTTTTCCCTTATGACTGTAGGAATTCTATTTTCCTCTACAAACTTCTGTGAAATAAAATTATGTGTAGCACCTGAATCTACTATAACTCTCAATGGTTTCCCTTCCACTAAAGACTCGAATCTGATCAAATTGTGTCTGGTGTCATCGTTACTTAAATGTAAATTGTGTCTGGTGTCATCGTTACTTAAATGTATAAACATAGGTTTGTTATTAAGAGTTTCATCAGAAAGATTGTTCAAACTATGAAGTGTAGTTAGCATCATAATAAATTCAGCTCTCCTAGCCTTTCTATTCATTAGATTGCCCTTCAGAGTTAACTGTTTAACCTCTGGATCTGGTCGACTCAACTGAGGACTTTCAGCTAGTCTTTTACGTTTCCCACCTCCTGGGCTTTCGTTCAGCTAGGTATAATGTAATATCTTCCTGAAGACCTTTATTGACATCAACAGTTTTAAGATATCCCTTATCTATATAGTCTTTAGCGTAATGAACTGAACCTCCGCATTTAAAAGAAGTGACTTTCTTCTTGGTTTTGTGCATTTTCTGCTGAAATGTCCCTCCTTTCCACAGTTATAACAGATAATATATTTCAGTTGTGGACATTCAGATGCCCTATGACCTCTTTTCTGACAAATAGTGCATGTGGGAATGGTACAATTAGGTTTTTGAGCATTAATGCTCGGTTTATGACTCTTAATGTAGCCCCCTCTATTTTGACATTTATTTCCTACATTAACAGTTTGTCCACCCCTCTGATTTCCCCTAAAGATATTTGGCCTATTAACTAGACATGCATTCATACCTTCTTCCTCAAATTCCTCCTCACCCCACTCTGATAGTTTATTGAAATTTCCCCTGAGTGATCGAGTTTCAGGATTACACCCCAACTGATCCTCTAATTCGAATGACTTATCTTGTAATTAGTTCAAATTAATAATTTTTTGATGTTTCAGTTCTGATTTCAGTATAGGATTCAGATAGTTCAAGAAATACAACTTAGCCATTTCATCAGTCAAACTTATGACATGAATGCTGGATGAGTCAAATTCCACAATATAATCTTTCACATATCCAGTTTGCTTACAGTTCATCCACTTTTTTTCCATTCTGGATTTATAAGTGACAGACAAGAAACGCGATTTGATTGCGGTTTTAAAAGTTTCCCAATCAGCATTTACAGGAATTAAATTAGACCTTCTCTGGGTGTAATACCAAATCTGAGCATCACCTTTCAGACAGCTAACAGCAAAGGAAGTATAATCATCACGATCAAAATTCCTAGATTCCAAAAAATACTCCAAATGAAAAATCCAAGCATCTAACTCATCAATCTTCTTACCATCAAATGATGGTGCTTCACTGATAGACAATTTTAGATCCCTTATCTTCTTAGGTCTATCGTGATTATCTTCCATAAAACTGGCATTTCTCTTACCACTCTCACCCTTTTGGTCATCAACGTCAGTTCTGGTGTGAATTAAATTAATAAGCTAATCCAATTTTTGATTTGAAACATTTTCATTTTCCTTAACATCCTTCAATTCACTTTTCAACGTAGAAATTGTTTTATCCACAGCGGCACCATAATTATTAAATCTTTTGACCAATTTCACACTACGTTTCATCAAAAGATTCAAAACATTCTCCATTTCACGTTTCCATGCCGAATTTGCCATTATCACAAAAAAAAAGAAATCGGGTAAAAGAACTATAGAATATAATTTCCCAACGAAATTTGCTGCAGGTTTGAAGTCCTTTGATTGCTCCAATCCAAGACTTCTTCTCCTTAACATATCCTTTGAAAAAGATCAAAATCTGAGAAATGGATAAGACATTGAAAGTAAGTTAGTGCAAATTCAATTCTTCCATTTCCCAAACATTGATGCAAAAAGGTAAGAATTTCCCCACAAATTTTGCAACAACAAAAAATAAAAGCTCTTAAAGGTAAGGTTCAACCATAAATTTTGCAAAATTGAAAAGTTCTCAAAGGTATCAAATAAGGGTTTAAAAGTTTGAAGTCATTTCTGGACTCTTTTGCTCTTGAAGAAGTAATATGCTCCACTTTCCTTCTCCACCATTAGCAAATTTCCCATTTCCCACTACATCAGGATCTTTTGTTCTCTAATCGTCACATCCTCACCTTTCATGGCTTCAAGCCCTCCCTATACACATGTATCATTGCTAGGAGAAGGCAAGTTTGTTTGGCCTCTAGGTAATTGGAGTGAGTTTCAGCGGTAGCTACACTGCCCACCTTCCCTTAGTCTTTAGGACCTGAGCACGCCCCACACCTAACCAGCAGCCGCTGGCAATGTGATCACTTATTTCCCTCCAATCCCCTACCACTTCACATTGTGGTTCTACCGATACAGGTTAGAGCACCCTCACCGGTCACGGCAGTCGATATTTGAGTGAGCAAACTTCTCCTTGGTTTCTAACCAAAGCTTTGATACCATATATAATAGGATTTCTAACCTTTCAGAAAATCCCATTACTTCAATCAATTTCAACCACACATTCCACACATTGGAAAATACACATCTATTTTGGAAAGCACTCACATAACGATAAACTTTAAATTAGAAGAAGCTTCTGTCCACATAACATTAGCTTTGTCTTTTTCCCTCGTGGCTCAACCCTTCTTATTGAAGTGTTTTCCTCTACACTCCACTCTTAATAATTATCTCTTAACTACTAAAACAATACTTAGTTTGTAAGAGATTTCAATGCCAAAATGCCAATGCTCCAATTTGGTTTTAATCGCTCAAGACCAAGATCAGTCGGAATTTCCACAAAGTTTTCCAAAGGAAAAGATGTTTACTCTCCCCTTACACTTCACTATTTATTCCTCATCGCCCTGGACTCGGCAGGCCAGAGTCAACGCTCCGTTAAACATGCTTTTACTTGGGCCAATCATTGATCAGCAAGGACTCGGACTGACCAATGCAAAAGCGTGCGAAATCTCCCACTAACTACGTAGCATTTTACTAACCAATCAAACACTACATTTTACTACGTAGCATTTATGTGCAAAAGTGCACGCAAATCGAAACGCGACTTCGCACGATTGTGCGTCGAACTTGCGAAACTACCTACGAAACTTACAAATTTGAATTATGACGTTTCGTACTAAAAATCGTACAAAACGAACCATAATAGGTACCAAACCACTATTAGTACTTTATATAGACGTACGCCTTAAATTCCGCGACTACTTTGACCCTCAACCCGTTTCAATGTTACCCACCTATTATTTTGACCCCTAGCTGTCACCTAAATACACGCATCGCTATATCTTTTGAAATAGGACTCTAAATCGCGCGATCCTTTCGCTGACATCCACCAAAGTTAGTACTCTATATTCATAACACCTAAATACCCCTTTACAAACAAGTTCGATCTGATGTTACTGTTACAATAGGCCTTTGGTAGGAGCACAAAACTTGGCACAAAACTCGCGTAGCGTAGGCATACTGTATGTGTGTGCGTTGTGCACACCCCTGTACGAATGTACGAAAATGACGTATCATCATAGTACAGCGCACGCCGCCGGACGAAACTTTTAACCGAACTGACACAGCTGGGATGACATTGCGTGGGAAAAAAATCCTGGAAAAAAAAACGCGGACGTAAGTCTTATCGTAAGTTGTGTTATGGGCTTTTCATGTGATCTTCTTAGATCGATACTTTGATCAACGACCGTCAGATCGTCCAAATTTGACGGTTTAAATAAAAAGTCGCTCAAAACTCACATAAAAAGATTTTTGTGTCCGATGTTTTTTTCAAATTTAGACATGACGTTTAATTCTCTATCGATCCATGTGCAACTCAACCCCGTTACTATTTTATTTTAATTTGTGGCGATTACAATATGGGTCTTAAGGTAGTATTGTAAAATTTACGTATAATAGGCATATTGTATGGGTGTACTTGCACCTACTTTTGAACTATGGTTTTTTTCATCGTTAAATGCGTATCGTACGTAGTATTCGCGCGTTCGTTCGTGCGTATTATGCGCACGGGACAACTATGGGTGAAAGTTAACTTTGTTGACTTCGCTACTTTTCAAGTAGTAAAATTCTGTCTCGGTGTTTTGCCCGACATAGGCGCTATGTAGAAAAGTTTTCTGTGACGTGTTTCCTCCTTGACGTTACATTATTGTACTGTAGGTCCCGACCGACTTGGGCACTTCGTACGGCTATCTTCGCCGCCGACTTTACCACAAACATATTGTGTACAAATAAAAAACCATAAGCATATACCTTTGAGATACCCGGGCGGTATCTTGCATAACTGTGCAGGTCACGGGGCATTTCGCCTTGTGCAGGCCACTTGCACAAGTAGCAAACCGCGGGCGAGGAATGTAACGAACCTAACCTGAATTGTCATGGTGTAATCACCGTCCTACGTTACTCTCAAATTGGTCAGCAGTGATCCGTTCCGACTCGCTTCAGGTAATAGCTTGAAGATGAGTCGACGTGACGTGGCCGTGGGTCGAAAAGTGAATAACGCGGTTGAAGTACATTTAAGCTTTAGGGTGACGTAAAATGTATTAGGTATTTACACGTTTTCCGTACGCTGGAACATTATATATTGCACGATTAACACTAAAAATAGAGGACAAATGAGTTGAGGAAAGGAATAATCCCGTACCATTCAGGGTACAAAAAAAACAAAAATAGAGGCGCCAAACACGTCGATCGCTCGGCTGTCAACCTTTTTGGAGTGTAGTGACGGATAAAATATACGATTTAGAGCGTGGCGACGGACAAAATATACGGTCAAGTGCGTCAAAACTTGACAATTGTGGTAAATCATCTTCTTTTCCGGAAAACCTTTTCGGAATGCAGAAATTGACTTTGAAAAAACAGGAAGTCGTATCCCGAATGAATGATCCGTATTGTAACGAATTCTTTTAAAATGCTAGACCATAAACAAATTGCCAATCAAAATCATGTATAATAGAACGTAAAAAAATGTAAAACATTTTAATAATTATATATTGTTGTACAGGTGAAAAGTGATGGTTTTGTACGGGCGGATTTAAGTCATCGGCGACTAATCGTATGGCAACATGAATCACATCGAGACGTTTTTGTTAACGTGAGGTGACGTTAAAGAAGATTCACGTCCAAACAAAAAAAAAGGACACTCATTTTCTCATCTCATCCGTCAATCCATTTTTAATGCGAATCGCGCAATACTTTAGAGTTACAAGCTCAACACGGGAGGAAAACGCAAAAAGACAATTACTGTACTTTTCTATGAACAATTGGGCACACTCATTTCGTGCGTGAAATACGAAATACTTCGCATGGTTCAAACATCTACTGTAGCGAACCATAAGAAATCAACCTATTGGCAACTTATTGGCTTGATTTCTTTTGTATTTTTTGTTTCAGTATTCTCTTCGTGAAAAACTCCTTCTCTCTGGCAGCCATGGTCAGGAAAGTTGACTTTGATTTATTCTTGTCGCTTTTTCTTGCTTCGATCGATTGTTCTTTTTCTCAGACTTTGGATACGGTGGTCGAAACGCCCCCGGCTCCAAAAAGTTTTATTGTTTGAGATTTTTTTTTTCATGCCCTCAATGTGAAAAAAAAAATTGAACGTTTTATTTTCTTGCTTTTTAACTTCGTAGTGTTTAATACGATTTCTTTTCATAAAATTTTATGTGAAAAAATTGCTCTGACCCCGAATTACATTTGTTGTTAGAATTGAATGACAAGAAAAAGCATTAATATTATTTGCAATACAGGGTCACTGAATTTACTGTTTCCATGTTTTCTGGCACAATGTAACTGATGGTTTTTTTAATCAGATGTGAAAATGTACCTCTATTTTTCTCTATCTCCCTCTTTTTCTCTCTCTCTCCCTCTTTCTCTCTCTCTCTCACTCTCTCTCTCTCTCTCTCTCTCTCGCTCTCGCTCTCTCTCTCTCCTCTCTCTCTCCTCTCTCTCTCTCTCTCTCTCTCTCTCTCTCTCTCTCTCTCTCTCTCTCTCTCTCTCTCTCTCTCTCTCTCTCTCTCTCTCTCTCTCTCTCTCTCTCTCTCTCTCTCTCTCTCTCTCTCTCTCTCTCTTCTCTCTCTCTCTCTCTCTCTCTCTCTCTCTCTCTCTCTCTCTCTCTCTCTCTCTCTCTCTCTCTCTCTCTCTCTCTCTCTCTCTCTCTCTCTCTCTCTCTCGCTATCGCTCTCTCTCTCTCTCGCCCTTGCTCTCTCTCGCTCGCTCTCCCCTTCCATCCCTCCCCCCTCCCCCCTCCCTCCCTCCCCCCCTCCCTTCCTCCCTCCCTCCCTCCCTCCCTCCCTCCATCCCATCCCTCCCCCCCTCCCTCCCTCTTCCCCCTCCCTCTCTCCCTCCCTCCCTACCTCCCTTCCTCACCCACCTCCCTCCCCCCCTCCCTCCCTCTTCCCCCTCCCTCCCTCCCTCCCTCCCTCCCTCCCTCCCCTCTCTCCCTTCCTCCTCCCTCCCCCTCTCTCCTTCCCTCTCCCCTCCCTCTCCCCCTCTCTCCCTCTTTCTCTCTCCCCCCCTCTCTCCCTCTCTCTCCCTCTCTCCCTCTCTCTTCCTCTCTGTCCCTCTCTCTCCCTCTCTCTCCCTCTCGCCCCCTCTCTCCCTCTCTTTCCCTCTCTCTCCCCCTCTCTCCCTCTCTCCTTCGCTCCCTCTTCCCTCTCTCCCTCTCTCTCTCTCTCCCGCTCTCCCGCTCTCCCGCTCTCCTGCTCTCTCGCTCTCCCTCTCTCCGCTCTCCCCCTCCCTCTCCCCCTCCTGCCCTCTCGCCCTCCCGCCCTCTCGTCCTCTCGCCCTCTCTCCCTCTCTCCCTCACTCCCTCTCCCTCTCCCTCTCCCTCTCTCTCTCCCTCTCTCTCTCCCTCTCACCCTCTCTCCATCCCTCCCTCTCTCCCTCTCTCCCTTACTTCCTCCATCCCTCCCTTCCCTCATTTTTTAGGTTTTTTGGAAGGTTAATTTGTCGTTTCTCAAGGCATTGGAAGTGTCCGTTATTATTGTTTCTAGAAAAGAATATATGTTTTCTATCAATGTGAGCTATTTTTTGGTTTGCTATAAAAATCTACAAAACGTCATTACTTTTTTGTTTTGATTTTTTTTTTTTTTTAATTTTTTGTTTTTGTTTAAGTTCTTATTTTTTTGTTTATTTTTGTTTTTCTTCTAATTTTAGGTTGAACCGGATGTTGATGTCGATTCCATGTTATCCGCATGTCTCCCCTTACTTCCCGAAAAAAGGATAGTATGGGATTCATATAGTTTAAGAAATGCAACCTAGCCATTTCATCAATCAAACCTATGATATGAATGCTAGATGAGTCAAATTCCACAATATAATTTTTCACAGATCCAGTCTGCTTACAGTTAAGCCACTTTTCTCATTATGGATTTATAAGTGACAGACAAGAAACGCGATTTGATCGCGGTCTTAAAGCTTCCCAATCAGCATTATCCGTAATCAAATTAGTCCTCCTTTGAGTGTAATACCAAATTTGAGCATCACCTTTCAGATAGCTAACAACAAAAAAAGTGTAATCATCACGATCACAGTTTCTAGATTCCAATCAATACTCCATATGAAAAATCCAAGCATCTAACTCATCAATCTTCTTACCATCAAATGATGGTGCTTCACTGATAGACAATTTTAGATCCCTTATCTTCTTAGGTCTATCGTGATTATCTTCCCTAAAATTGGCATTTCTCTTACTACTCTCACCCTTTTGGTCATTAACATCATTTTTGGTGTGAATTAAATTAATTAGCTCATCCAATTTCTGATTTGAAACATTTCTATTTTCCTTAACATCCTTCAATTCACTTTTCAACTCAGAAATTGTTTCATCCACAGCAGCAGCATGATTATTAAATCTTTTGACCAATTTCACACTACGCTTTTTCAACACATTCAAAGCATTTTCCATTTCACGTTTCCATGCAGAATTTGCCATTATCACACAATGAAATCAAGCAATAAAAGGTAGAGTATAATTATCCAAAAGAGTTGCAGCAGATTTCAAGTCTTGAGATTTCTCCAATCTAAGCCTTCATTTCTTTAACAAATCTTTTGAAATATATCAAAATCTGAAAATCAAATAAACATTAAAAGTAAGTTAGTGAAAATTCAATTTTCCCAAGTATTGAAATAGAAAGGTAAAAAATTTCCCCACAAACTTTGCAGTAGCAAAATTCAAAGTTCTTAAAGGTAAAATTCAACCACAAATTTTACAATAGCAAATTGTTAGCAATCAAAGGTAACAATTTAGGGTTTGAAAAGTTTTAAGTTAGTTTTGGACTCTTTATTTTTTAAAGAAGTGAAGTGCTCCACTTTCCTTCTCCACCAATAGCAAATTTCCCATTTCCCACTACATCATGATCTTTTGTTCTCTAATCCTCACATCCTCACCCTTCATGGCTTTAAGCCTTCCCTTTACACATGAATCATTGCTAAGAGAAGGCAAGTTTGTTTAGCCTCTAGGTAATTGGAGTGAGTTTCAGCGGTGGCTACACTGCCCACCCTGCCTTAGGTTGTAGAACTTGAGCACACCACACAACTAACCAGCGGCCATTAGCAGTGTGATCAGTCAGTTTCCCTCGAATCCCCTACCACTTCACATTGTGGTTCTACCGACACAGGTTAGTGCACCCTCACTTGTCACGGCAGTCAATATTTGAGTGAGCAAACTTTTCCTTGGTTTCTAACCAAAGTTTTAATGCCATATGTAATAGGATCTCCTACCTCTTAGAAAATCCTATTACCACAACCAATTTCAACCACACATTCCACACATTGGAAAAATGAACATCCACATTAGAAAGCACTCACATATGGATTAACTTTAAATTAGAAGAAGCTTCTGTCCACATAATATTAGCTTGGTCTCTTGTCCTCGTGTATCAACCTTTCTTTTAAAGTGTTTTCCACTACTTCCCACTCTTAATAATTCTATCTATTAACTACTAAAACACTACTCAGTTTGTAAGAGATTTCAGTGCCAAAATGCCAATGCTCCAATTTGGTTTTAATCGCTCAGGAACAAGATCATTCAGAATTTCTCCAAACTTTTCTAAAGAAAAAAATGTCTACTTTTCTCCTAGACTTCACTATTTATCCATCATCGCCTTAGACCTGCTAGGCCAGAGTCAACGCTCTGTTGAACAGGTTTTATTTGGGCTAATCATTGATCAGCAAGGACTTAGACTGACTAATGCAAAAACGTGCGAAATCTCTTACTAACTACGTAGCATTTACCTACCAATCAAACGCTACGTTTCACTACATAGCATTTACGTGCAAAAGTGCGCGCCAAGGAAACGCGAATTCGCACGAACATGCGTCGCAAATTTCGCACGCGAAACTACCTATGAAATTCTATTAAGTGAAAGTGACATTTTCTACTAAAAATTGTACGAAACAGCCATCGTGCGTACTAAACGACTAAATGTTTCATTAGTACTTTATGAAACGTACACGCAAAATTTCGGTACTAATTTAACCCTTAACCTGTTTCAATGATACCCACTTGATAGTTTGACCCCACGATGTCACCTAAATACACATATTGCTATTTCTTTTGAATTAAAACTCTAAAATCGTGCGATTCTTTCGCGGACATCTACCAAATTCATAACTTTATATTCCTAACCTTTAAATACCCATTGACCACCAAGTTCGATCCACTATTATTGTTACAATATTTTAGCGCAGATTTTGCATACACGGTTTTCAAGCATCCCCATGTGTAACAACAAAATTGTTATTTAAAGATGTGACAATTGTATACGTCGACAATGCCTGTGACGGTTTTCAACGTCTACAATCTGTGATGACGCACGTTATTTATTGTAACTGTTTGTGACATCGCATGTCTTTACGTGACATTGTAGACGTACCACTTTCCAGTCTGAATAGTATCCCTTGCATGAACAAGGATATAAAAACTTGTCTTTGTTGAATCTAAACACACTGTAATAATATTTTATTCCTATGGTGGATAGTTACCTAAAGAAGCGCCACAATAGTGTAATTCTTTGTCCTCCATTGGTATACAGAATGTCTAGCTTATATGAGCCTCTAGGGTAATATTTGCACTTTCGACTTTGGCAATGAATAAGTGCCACCGTGGCACGCAAAAACTCAGACCAACTACACACTTGTGTAGCCTGGACTCCCTTGAGCCGGCAAAAAAAAGAATCACTGAAATTGCTCACCTCAACATTAAGTTATTGCTGTTCAAAGACATCATATTTATGGTGACGACCTTTAGGATAGAGGACTTTCAAAAAAATTCTCTGAGTCCTAAGAACCTACTCTTAACTACTCTAGATCAATCAAAACATCGTACGCTAAATTATGTACATACAAAGTACGGTAGCCGCTGTACTTTATGTATGGAAATATTTGGCACCACTCTTGGTCTACCACGTGGCATACAAGTCATCGTCATTCTGTCTTTTTCTTCTCCGAGATCCTATAGGATGATGCCACGTGTGATTTTCCTCTTTATTCGCAAAGTATGGTCAAATATTCTTTCCGGCATTTCGACACTTACGCGTGCCGTCCGTTGGGGATTCGGTAATCAATATCGGTCGTTTGATCTTGACGGCCAACCGAAAAAATATCGACCGTTGAAATTCTTTAATGTGTTGACCTTTTGAAGTTCAACGGTCTTCGTCCGATGTTGACCGTTGAAAATCGCGGCTCCTTTGCGAGCCGTCGATTACGGATTACATTTAATTTCCTCCGTTCAAATTAAATGTCGTTTCATTTATTTCGTGCGGTACAGTATTTCGTACTGTACTGTCCTTCCCATGTTTGTTTTGTTTCGTTAGCCGTTAAATGACTTATGTCGCTGCGTCACCTTTTAAATATTTATCAAATATATCACATGCATCGAATCTTCAAGACCTTCTGGATAAGGCGGACGGCTGGTTTATACGGGAGTGATCCAAGGAGTCACAATATCATTTCCTATCCCTGTAAGATAAATCTTTTGCATAAACTATATCTTCTACCTGTCTTCTCAACTGCGTGACGCAGCCATGGCTGCCTGCAAGTTTTGATTGACTACGACAAGTATGAGACAATAAAATAACCATTGACTGACTAATGAGATATAGTGTAAAATACCCTTTTTCAACACTCCCCTTTTTTTCTAGTCTATCTTTCCTTTCAGTCCACACTTCTCCCTACAAAATATCAATTTGGGAGAGGGAACCAGTTTAGTCATCATATCTGCTACCATCTCTCCATCCGGTCTATATTCCAAACTAATTATTTTATTCTCAACCTTTTCTCTAACAAAGCTCAAACGAATATCCCTATGCTTTGCTTTAAAGTGATGTTTAAGGTTCGCTGCAATTGCAATAACAACTTGATTATCACAAAATATCCTTTGTGTTCCACTCTTCATATATCCAAGTTCTTGAAGCAAAGATTTCACCCACATTAATTATTTCACAGCCGAACAAGAGGCCATATACTCAGCCTCCATGGTGGACTGAGCAATCACCTTTTGTTGCTTACTGCTCCAACAGCTAGCCCCATTCCCAACATACAACACATACCCAGAAGTACACCTCCTCATTAGAGCATCCCCGTAACTAGCATCACTCCAAGTTATGATGTGAGTGTTATCCCCTCCCAAATGAAACCACAGATCTCTCGTTCCTATCAAGTATCGCATGACCCTTTTGGTCGCTTCCCAATCTTTCTTCCTATGATCATTCAGACTCCTACTTAATATCCCTACTGTTGCTATATCAGGACGCATACAATTCATAAAGTATATCAAACTACCGACAACCTGTCTGTACGGAATAGTTTGCATAAACTTGCTTTCCTTAGGTCCTAACTCATTATCCAAGATCAAGACTCCCTCTTCCGAGCTCCCCTCATTTCCCTTCTTTAACTCCATTGGAGTCGTACAACTATTTGTTTTATCCATTTGAAAATTTTCAAGCATATTTCCTAAAACTTCTTTTTGAGTTAGTCTTATCGTTTTCTTCTCTCTATCCCTCTCCATCTAAATTCCTAAAATATACTTTGCCTCCCCCCAGTCTTTCATTTAAAATCTACTCTTTAGATCCTTTTTCAATCTATTAATTTTCTCCATTGATTTACTCAACACAAGCAAATAGTCAACATAGATGGCAATGAAAATTATATCTTCCTCGTCCTCAAATAGATAGATGGAATGATCCGAACTAATTCGGATATATCCCAAACTCGTCAAAAACTCGTCCAACTTCTTGTTCCATTGGCGTGGAGCTTGCTTTAGTCCGTAAAGGGATTTTATCAATCTACACACCTTACTTTTTTCTCCTTTCTCCACAAACCCTTCTAGTTGCCGCATAAAGATCTCTTCTTCTAATTCTCCGTGTAAGAAAGAAGTTTTGATGTCTATCTGGTGCACTTCAATGTCTTCCGCTGCCGGTAGACTAAGTAGAATCAGGACGAAGGGAAATCTAACAACCGGAGCAAAGGTCTCCTCATAATCGATTCCTTTTTTCTGTGTGAAACCCTTTGCCACTAATCTAGCCTTATATCCCTCGATAGTGTTATCCGGATTGAGTTTCAACTTAAATACACACTTCCATCCTATCGGATTTTTGTCTGGAGGAAAATCCACCAACTCCCATGTATTTGCTTCCATAATGGACGTCATCTCATCATTAATGGTTGTCACCCATCTACTACTTTCCGCACTATTAATTGCCTCCGAGTAAGTTCAGAGTTCGCTCAAATGTGACAGCTTAGTTACCTTGTTGTTCACTTGTCTCTCTTGAAGTCTCTTGCCGCTTCTCCTTCCTCCTTCAAACTCCGACGCTGGAATGGAGGGTAATCTTAGATTTCTCCGAACAATTTCAACTTCTCCCCTATCCGTGGAGTCCATCTCCGGATGTTAATCGTCTATTTTTTGTCTTTCCTAGTTTTGAGCCGAAAGTTGTGACTCCAAGAGAGGGTCACTCTCGGTTAGATTTTTCTCTTCCTCTGCAAGGTCAGGCTAAACCTGAGTCCGGTTAGAAGAATCTGAATAATCTCATTTTCGGATTCAATTCTAATTCTAACCGGTTTAGTGTATTTGAAGAGATCTATAGACTTCCCTTCATCCATGACTACCAAGTGTTTTACTATAATTTTGTCTTCTCTTCCGAGATCATAAACTCTATATCCCTTTACATTTTCATCATCTTCCAAGTAAGTATCCCGGCTTTCCTCATGCATCTAACTTCCAATCAGATTTTTTTGTATTTAAACTAAACACTTGACTTCCGAACACCTTTAAGTGTGAAATATTAGGTTTTCTTCGGTCCATCTTTTATAAGGTGTTTGTTCTTTTACCATTGAGGTAAGGACTCTATTTTTGAGATAGTTTGCACAATTCATAGCTTCTTCCCAAAAACTTTTTCTTATCTTTTTATTTGTCAACATACTACGAGCACTATCACTCAATGTTCGATTTAGTCTCTTTACTACACCATTTTGTTCTGGGTTCTTAGGAACAGTCTTTTTGTGTTGAACCCCTTCCTCTTTGAAGAAATCCTCAAACTCATTAAAAGTGTATTCCCCCCCCCCCATTTTCACTCCTCGCTCTATTTATAGGTGTCTCATGAAGCTTTTCACTCCATGCTTTATACTCTTTAAAATAAGCCAAAGCCTCAGATTTGTTTTTCAAGAAGTATACTCTAAAGTATCTAGACCAATCATCAGTGATAGTAAGCATAAATCTTTTCCCTCCAACTGATGGTACTTTGGTCGGTCCCCATTTGTCAGTATGAACTAGATCTAAGACCTTTTCACCCTTATATGTTGTAGCTTTTGGAAAAGGCAACCTGTGGGCCTTTCATTGAGCACATCCACTACAATCATCCAAAGTCTCATTGTCTCCAAAATGAATTCCCTCAACTACACCCATTTTCTTCATTTACTTCAATCTATCTAGATGTGCATGTCCTAATATTTTATGCCACATCATCAAATTACTTACATCAGCATAGTAAATTGTTGTCATTCGATCACTCAAATTCAGCCTAAACATTCCTTAGCTACCCTTTTCAGCTGTGAAATACACTTCATTCTCATAGCTAGCAACAAAGACTCCCTTCTTAGTACAAGTCTCAAAACCCTTATCATCTAAGACCGACGTAGAGATAAGATTTTTGTTCAACTCTAGAATAAAAAAAACATTAGAGAAAGTGACTATAGATGTCTAACCATCAACTTACACTCTGAAATCCACTGATCCCACTGAATTAGTAGTCACTATTCTCCCATCCCTATACTCTATCTCTACAGTACGGATCTTTCTCATTTTGGTAAATATTGGTTTTTCTCTATAAATATGCATAGAGGCTCATGAATCAACAATCCATCCTTCTCCAGGAGCTTCTCTTTCTCCACTGAAAGCACACATTTGCCTCTTTTAAATCTCCGGCTCACCTTTTACCCCCAACTCCTCGTTGAATAGGAGTTCTCCATCGTCATCATCGCAATCCTCTCCGATGACTTGTGTTGCCCCAAATGCCTTCTTTTTCCTTGCGGCTAGTTTTTTTGATATTTTCCTCCTTCAATCTCCTCATTCAATCTCAGCTTTATTAGTTTAGTACACTCTGCCATGTAATGTCTTGGCTTCTTACAAAAGTGACAAAGCCCCTTTGGAGACCTTGATCTAGATCCATCATGGTTTCCTCTTCCTCCTCCACCAAAGTTTCTATAAGGTTTCGTAGAGTCCTTATCCCCCCAATTAGTTCCAGCAGCTAATGCTTGAACACTCTTTCTTCCTCTTTGAAACTCAATTGTGCTTTCCCAAACAAAAATCATCCCTACAACGGAGTTCCAGATCCATCAATGATTTGGCAAGTCTTGAACCCTATTCACAATGTTTTCATAATCATCTAGGAGTTTCATTAACAAAGTATTCACCTTTTCTTTGTCTCCCTTTTTCGTGTACTCTCTAACTCTATAAATAACCCGGCCAAGTCATTGAAACTCTGAGACCTCCATTGGTCTTCAGAGTAGGCAGCTCTCAAAAGCTTATCTAGTTAGTGACGACTCCAAGTTGATACAAACCCGAATGATTGACCCCTTGACATTCAAAACCCCAATTCAGCTTCACCCTTGTGAAATAAGAATTTATGTGTGCTCTGTTCCACCAAAAAAATCCAAAGTTAGAATATGAGTTTTGGACACATTCACCCACTTTGCCTTTCCCTTAGAAATGTAGCCACCCTGGCAGGCAAAAAATCTAACCAACTACACCCTTGTGTAGCGTAGACTCCTTTGAGTCGATAGCAAAAAGAATCACTGAATTTGGTCAACCGAGGGAGTTGTAATTAAATGACAAAGTTTGCCTATTTATACAGATGCTCTCTGGGAGAGAGGCGACAACCTGGCAAAAATATTCTAAGTTCTAAAACCCCTCTCTAAGCTCCATAGTACTTAAGTACGGTCTAATTGTAAGACTCTACCGTACAAGAAAGTACTGGCACCGTCGTACTTTTTGTACGGTCAATGTACGACATCGCCATAATGTGACATTTGTCACATCCGGAATTATTATCTTGCGTTTAAAAAATCCCGCAATCCTCTTGGATCATGCCACATGTCATTCGGAGTGGTGTTCAAAAACGCCAAGTAGCCCACTCCGGAATCCTGACTCGCACCACGGCTGTTCGATTTAGACCGACATTTGAAATTGGCCGTCTAAATAATTGCGCGATATTTGTTACACATTTGAAACAAATGCGCGATATCTGTTTCGAGATAGCCGGTAGTCCGTACAATACAAACTGTTTCTATGCCTTACTATGCCGTTAAATGAATTAGTCATACTATTTATGTTTATATATTTATCGTACCGTATATATTCTAGCATAGGTCTAAGACTATAGGATAAAGCTACCGGCTACCTCATTCTTGACGGTCGGCAGGTACCAGGATCAACTCCTGGGTCCGTCAAGACAGTTTTGGTAAACCTACAAAAAACTACAGCCTGTCTCTATCTCTAGGCAACATGGGCAGTCATGGCTCTAGCTGTCTCTCTAACCTTCATTGACTGCGACAAGTGTGGGGGTTTGGAGAGTGGAGCAAGAGGCAGGCTGCTTTTGTTGACTTCCTGTTTATTAATTTTCCCTTTATTCAGACCTAGAAAATACCTACATTTCAACACTCCCCTTATTTTTTAGTCTACTTTCCTTTACACTCCAACCAAATACATTTTTTTTTCTTTTTCTTCTTTCTTTTCTTTGCATAAATTTTTAAGTAAAGAACCTCATATTCAAATAGGTCTATTAGATGAGCTGAAATAAAAATTGCATCTTGTTGATCACACACTTTATTTAGCATCCCACTTTTCATAAATCGGAACAAAGATTTTATCCACCAAATTACTTTTACATCCACACAAAAACAAATTTTCCTCTTGCAATTCAAACAGACAGCCCCATCTCCAATTTGCAACACGCACCCAAATGCTAACCCTTTTACTGGCACACCTTTATAGATGGAATCTCTCCCATTAGTGATGTCAAAACCAATACCCCCCAAATTTATCCTTAAATCAAGAGTCCCCACTAAGTTCCTCATAAAATCTACATCTTCCGAACTCATATTTTTATCTATGATAATTACCCCATTTTTTGAACTTTCACTCTCTCCCACAAAATTCTTTCCACTGTTACTTTCTATTTTTATTCCCAAAATATATTTCTCCTCCCCTAAACTTTTAATCAAATATTCCTCTTCTCCACTATCCTTTAGAGCCCCCTTTAGATTTACTTCTCCCTTTTCCTCGAAATCCCTTGAGGTCTCCCTTTCAGACCAGTTTTTTGTTTCCAAAATATCTATGAAATTATCCTCAATAATTTGAACTCCATCCAAGTTTCTCCTCTCTCTTTAATTCCCTTATACCTCCAAAAGCACACTATTGCTTTCGTGGAATTTCTGTGTGCTTTTCTTTCTTCCCCGTATTACCGATGTGGAGAAGCTCCAAAAAATCTTCATCCTCGTTCTCCTCTTTCCCTTGTTCCTCCTCATCAACATTCCAACTTCTAATTTATTCCAAACTAGGACACTCCTCCATATAGTGACTCGGCTCCCCACAAAAGAAGCAAACCCCTTTTTTCAAAGCTCCCCTTTCTTTTCCTCTCCCTCTCTTTCCACCAAAATTTCGATAAGGTTTACCTTTGGCTTTCTTCCTCTCATCACGCTTCCTCTGGTTACCGCCATTCCTCTCTTCACGCTTCCGCCAGTAACCACCAGTTTTTAGTGCATTCACCTTGTTACTTCCCCTTCAAAGCTTCAAAGTGCTTTCCCTCACAAGATTTATCCCCATGGTAATGCTCCAAGTCCATGAGGAGCCATCTATTTCCTGCATACGGTTAATGATGTTTTCGTACTCATCTAGGAGTTTTATGATTAGTGTGTTAATCTTTCTCTCCTCAGATTCTACATATCCTGCACTAGCAAGCTCAACATATAACGCAGCAATATCATTGCAAAACTCTATCATGCTACCGCCTTTATAAACATAGGCCCCTATTTCATGTTTTGCTAACTGGTGCCTCTGTATAGTCTCACTCTTATAAATCTGTCTTTGTGTTTCCCAAATTTTTGAAGACTTCTTTAGATTCAAAAGAGTGATAGCTATGGACTTAGACACATTTCTAAGTATGAGATGCTTTGCTATAGTGTTCTTATACTCCCAGATTCTACTGTCAGTTTCTTTAATTTTAGTTATAGCCCCTACAAGTGGGACCGTAGCCGAGAGCCTAGCTCCCCTCATCATAGGTGTTCATTTTCCTTTCTCCCTTTTTCCCCCTTCCATGGCAATGATTTTCCCTTCACCTTCCGTTGCATCTGAAATCCGGTTGGTCTTTTGAGAAGCCCCTGATGAATCTCCGTAGTGAGCTCCACCAAAGCCCAGTGGCGGACACCTCACTTGTCCCAAACAACTCCCTATAAGTGCTTTTCGAAAAGCAATCCCTCCATCGTAAACTCCCAATAAGTGAAGTATGTTCCATCAAACATAGGCACCCTAGATGGTGGGCCCATAACCTCAAACTCAAAGATCTTCATTGGTCTTCAGAGTTAGCAGCTCTCAAGAAGCTTATCTAGTTAGTGCCGACTCCAAGTTGATACAAACCCAAATGATTGACCCCTTAACATTCAGAACCCCAATACAACTTCACCCTTGTGAAATAAGACTTTATGTGTGCTTTGTTCCACCACAAAAATACAAAGTTAGAATATGAGTTTGGACATATTCACCCACTTTGACTTTCCCTTATAAATGCAGCCACCCTGGCAGATAAAATCTTTGACCAACTACACCCCTATGTAGCCTAGACTCGCATGGGTCGATAGCAAAAAGAATCACTCAATTTGGTCAACCGAGTGAGTTGTAATTAAATGGCAAAGTTTGTCTATTTATACAAATGCTCTCTAGGAGAGAGGCGACTACCTGGCAAAATTATTCTAAGTTCTTAAACCCCTCTCTAAGCTCCCTAGTACTGAAGTACACCGTACAAAAAAGTACAAGCACCGTCGTATTTTTTGTACGGTCAATGTACGACATCGCCATAATGTGACATTTGTCACATTTAGAATTATCATCTTGCGTTTAAAAAATCCCGCAATCCTCCCGGATCCTGCCTCGTGTCATTTGGAGTGGCGGTGCCCGAAAACAATAAGTCGCCCACTTCAGAATCCCGGCTCGTACCACGGCCGTTCGATTTAGACCGACATTTGAAATTGGCCGTCTAAATAATTGCGCGATATTTGTTTCACATTTGAAACAAATGAGCGATATATGTTTCGAGATAACCCGTAGTCCGTACAATACAAAATGTTTCTATGTCTTTCAATGTCGTTAAATGAATTAGTTTTACTATTTATGTTTATATATTTATCGTACCGAAAATATTCTAGCATAGGTCCTAGACTAAAGGATAAAGCTACCAGCTACCTCATTCTTGACGGTCGGTATGTACCAGGATCAAATCCTGGGTCCGTCAAGACAGTTTTGGTAAACCTACCAAAATTTATAGCTTGTCTCTCTCTCTAGGCTGCATGGGGAGTCATGGCTCTAACTGTCTCTCCAACCTTCAATGACTACGACAAGTGTGGGGGTTTCGAGAGTGGAGCGAGAGGCAGGCTGCTTTTGTTGACTTCCTCTTTATTAATTTTCCCTTTATTCATACCTAGAAAATACATACATTTTAAAATTCATTACAATAGTCTAACTTTTTCACCATTTTTTAGACATATGGATGTACCTTCTGATACGCCTACATTTGTTGTTCAATCATACCGCTCTTGAAAATGTTGACAAGAGCCTCCCAGAACTCGTATGCCTTGTCCACATGTAGATGAGGTGTAGCCATTGCTTAGGTGAGATGTCCGAGAATAAAATGAGTCGTTATGGTATTGTTGAAATCCCAGATTTCACTATCATTTGCCTTGGTTTTTTGAACAATTGCTACCGGAACGGATCTAGTAGCCATCGGTGTGAGTTTCTCCTTCCCCTTGTCCAACCCTGTGTCGAACACGATGCTTTCTCCAACATCCTCTGCTTCGTCTGCTCGTGCAGATCCTCATGTGAATCGAGATACACGAAACCTTGTTGGAACTCCCAATTTTGCGAATGGCCGAGGCACATGATCACTCAAAATGCCCCATAGCCGTTTTTCAAACAATGCACCCCTCATCATGCTTTCCCAATAAATGAACCCTGTTCCATTGAAAATGGGCACTCTAGAGGGTGGGCCCGTAACCTGTAATTCTGTGACCTCCATTGGTACACAGAATATCTAGCTTATATGAAGCCACTGGGTAATATTTGCACTTTTGACTTTGGCGATGAATAAGTGCCACCCTGACACGCAAAAACTATGACCGACTACCTACTTGTGTAGCGTGCTCCCCTGAGCCCGCAGCAAAAAAAATCATTGAATTTCCTCACCTGAGCATTAAGTTATGGTTGTTCAAAGACAGTGTTGAAATTTATGTATTTTCTAGGTCTGTATTGGAAAAATAAATAGAGTAAGTCAGCAAAGGCAGGATAAATTTGGGGGGTAATGGTTTTGACATCACTAATGGGAGTGATGCCATTTATTAAGGTGTGCTTGTAAAAGGGTTAGCATGTGGGTGTGTGTTGAAGATTGGAGATGGGGCTGGTTTTTTTAATTGCAAGAGGGAAATCAGATTCTGTGTGGATGGAAAAGAGATGAGTGGGACAAAATCTTTGCTTAGATTTATGGAAAATGGTATGTTTCATAAAATGTGTGATCAGCAAGATGGAATGTTTATTTCAGCTCATCTAAGGGACCTTTTCAAATACGAGAGTATTCACTTAAAGTTTTATGAGGAGAAAAGAAGGAAGAAAAAGAAAATAAGAAAAAAAAAATTATATTTATTTTTAGTGGGAGTTGAAAAAAAAGTAGACTAGAAAATAAGGGGAGTGTTCAAATTTATGTATTTTCTAGATCTGTATTGGAAAAATAAATAGAGTAAGGCAGCAAAGGGAGCCTGCTTCTCGCTCAAATCTCTCCGGTCCCCGTACTTGTTGCAGTCACTGAAGACTAGAGAGAGAGCTAGAGCCATGGCTGTCTAAAGAGGATAGGCTAATCGTAGTTTGTACCAAAATGGATATTCCAAAATCAGGATTTGACCTGGTACCTACCATCCTATAATAGCCATTAGTTCTAGCCTATAGCTTAGAGTCAACATTGGCATGTGCAGGGTACAATAGGTATTTATAAGCGTAGAAGTAGAGAATTCTAACAAACTAACAAATAATCAAAAACTGCTCTAGACCAGATTTGGAACAAGGTCTATAGATATATTTGTAGAGGTAAGCCTTAACCAATAAGGCGTTAACGAAACGATAGACGTATTGGGTTTCAAAAGTATATAAACCTTGACGCATAGGCTAGTTAACACCAGACTAACGAAGAGGAACAATTCATGCATGTATGCGAATCTGAACCGTGTAAAATATGTTTTGATCTGACGGTCGACATTGTAGCCGCCACGCGAAGTGAGCTTTTGGCGGCATTCGGAGATACCGTCACGCGGTGCCAGGTGGCGCCACGTTATTTGATACTAGAGAAGATGGGAGGAGGAACCATGGCTCCCGATTTGACAGGTGTCACCTTGTAGACCATGTCGTACAATATCCGTAAAATACGTACATCGCCCATTATACCTTCTTGTACTATAAAGTGTTCCTATTGGACTAGGGTTTAGTAGTAGGTAGTCGTGAAGAGGCAGACCAAGACTTAGTGATATTTAGGTACCTCTCTCAAAGAGAGCTTGTAACTATAAAGGTCATCTTTGACCAGCCATAACTTAATACTCGGGTGAGCAAATTCAGAGATTCTTTTTGCTGCCGACTCAAGGGAGTCCAAGCTACACAGGGGTGTAGTCGGTCAATGTCTTTGCGTGCCTGGGAGGCACTTATTCAGTGGGAAATTCAAAGTGGGGAAAAGTGTCCAAAACACATATTCAAGCTTTGCATTCTGTGGTGGAACTGAGCACACAGAAGGTCTTCTCTTCACTGGGGTGAAGGTGTATTGGGACTCTAATTTTCAAGGGATCATTCATTTGGGGTTTATATCAACTTGGGGTCGGCACTATCTAGATTAGCTTCTTTTGGATCTGCGATTCTGTGGGCAATAGAGCCCATAGAATTTCAGGTTATGGGCCCACCATCTAGAGTGCCTATGTTTAATGGAACAGACTTCACTTATTGAAGTTTACGATGGAGGGATTGCTTTTCGAGAAGCACTTATGGGGAATTGTTTCGGGACAAAAGAGGTGTCCCCCACCAGGCTTTGGACGAACTCACTATGGAGAATCATCTGGGCTACCCAAAAAACCAACCGGAGTTCAGATGTAAAGGAACGTGAAGGGAAAATCATTGCCATGGAAGGGGAAAAATGGGAGAAGGGAAAAGGAACACCGATGGTGAGGGGAGCTAAGCTCTCGACTATGGTTCCACTTGTAGGGGTTACAATTAAAACTGAAAAAAATGACATTAAAATCTGGGAGTATAAAAACACCATAGCAAAACATCTCATACTTAGAAACGTATCTAAGTCTATAGCTATCACTCTTATAAATTTAACTAATTCTTCAGAGATATGGGAAGCACTAAGTCAGATTTATAAGAGTGAGACTCTTCAGAGGCAGCAATTAGTAAAACAAGAAATAGATGCTTATGTTTATAAAGGCGGTAGCATGATAGAATTTTGCAATGATATTGCTGCGCTTATGTTGAGCTTGCTAGTGCGGGATATGTACAATCTCAGGAGAGGAAGATTAATACACTACTCATGAAACTCCCAGATGAGTACGAAAACATCATTTGTCGTATGTAGGCAATTGATGGCTCCTCATGGACTTGGAGCATTACCATGGGGATAATTCTTGTGAGGGAAAGCACTTTGGAGCTTCGTAGGGGAAGTGACAGAGTGAATGCATTTACAGCTGGTGTTGATTGGCGGAAGCGTGATCAGAGGATTGGCGGTGACGAGCGGAAGCGTGATGAGAGGAAGAAAGACGAAGGTAAACCTTATCGCAACTTTGGTGGAAAAAGAGGGAGAGGAAAAGAAAGGGGAGCTTTGAAAAAAGGTGTTTGTTTCTTTTGTAGAGAATCGGGTCACTATATAGAGGAGTGTCTTTGTTTGGAAGAACTTCGAAGTTGGAATGTGAAAGAGGAGGAAGAAGGGGAAGAGGAGAAAGAGGATGAAGAAATTTTGGCGCTTCTTCACTCGATAGAATGGAGAAGAGAGAGAAGCACACAGAAATTACACGAAAGCAACGATGTGCTTTTGGAGGTATAAGGGAAGTAAAGGGAAGCGAGGTACTTGAGGGAGTTAGAAATGATGAGGAATTCAAGGAGTGTAGAAAGTATGACTTAGAAATGAGAAAGTCAGATCTAGGATACATAAATGAAAAAGGGAAAAATAAAAATAATGAGGATAATTCTATAAATATTTGGGAAACAGAAAACTGGTTGGAAAGGGAAACTTCAACGGATTTGGAGGAAAGGGGAGAAGTAAAACTAGAGGGGGTTTTAAAGGATAGGGGAGAAAAGAAATATTTAATGAAAAGTTTAGGGGAGGAGAAATGCTCTTTGGGAATCATTATAGAAAGTGATAGTGGAAAGAATTCCATGGGAGAGAGTGAGGAAAGTTTAGAAAATTGGGTGAGTATCATGGATAAAAATATGAGTTCGGAAGATGTAGATTTTATGAGGAACTTAGTGGGGACTCTTGATATAACGATAAATTTGGGGGGTAATGGTTTTGACATCACTAATTGGAGTGATGCCATTTATTAAAGTGTGCCTGTAAAAGGGTTAGCATCTGGGTGTGTGTTGAAGATTGAAGATGGGGCTGGTTTTTTTAATTGCAAGAGGGAAATCGGATTCTGTGTGGATGGAAAAGAGATGAGTGGGACAAAATCTTTGCTTAGATTTATGGAAAATGGTATGCTTAATAAAATGTGTGATCAGCAAGATGGAATGTTTATTTCAGCTCATCTAATGGACCTTTTAAAATACGAGAGTATTCACTTAAAGTTTTATAAGATGAAAAGAAAGAAGAAAAAAAAAAGAAGAAAAAATATATATATATATATATATATATATATATATATATATATATATATATATATATATATATATATATATATATATATATATATATATATATATATATATATATATATATATATATATATATATATATATATATATATATATATTTATTTACTGGGAGTTGAAAAGAAAGTAGACTAGAAAATAAGGGGAGTGTTGAAATTTATGTATTTTCTAGGTTTGTATTGGAAAAATAAATAGAGTAAGTCAGCAAACGCATCCTGCTTCTCGCTCAAATCTCTCCGGTCCCCATACTTGTTGCAGTCACTGAAGACTAGAGAGAGAGCTAGAGCCATGGCTGTCTAAAGAGGATAGGTTAATCGTAGTTTGTACCAAAATGGATATGCCGGAATCAGGATTTGATCCTGGTACCTGTTGTTGTTTGGTCTAAAATAGACCGCAAAAGCGACCCAAACTATCATGCAAGAAGCTAAGCAAAAATAGGTCGACGAACAATCATATGAAATGCATCCTCCATATGCGTACACAGACGCAACAAACAACATTTAGGGTTTCATGGAATAATCGACATAAACAAACCCTAGGACAAATGCATAAACAATGCATATCAAACATATATAAAACAACATAAATAAATAATAACAAAAGAGTGCAATCTCACATAAACATTAAATAAAGAAAAGTATACCAATAAACACATTTACCCAAATGCATGACCTAATCGGCAACCCTAAAAGTCTACATCTTCGGTCCCTACTTTTCATGCTAAGCATTGATGATTAATTCTTAACAAAGCTCATTCCTATATATACACTTGTGAGCTGTCAACGAATCACAAAGTGTCAAAATAACCAACGTAAATTACGTAACTGTCATTAAGTCATATTTAACCATAATAGCCAATTACTAAGAAACACTAATCGTAAGCGTACACCTGAAAGTCAAGCAATCGTAAGCGTACACTTGTCTACAAGTACGACATCGTACACACACAAATTAAACTATCGAAAACCCTAATTGATCACTTAAAATATAAACATCATAATCAACTCTAATTTATTAATACATATACGACAAGAAAATGTTTCTTCAAATATTTACACCGACGCATCCATAAATCCGCGTCATAAGTGACAACTTGCTTAGTCACTTGTCGATAGTCCACGTAGTGAACCGACATCGCATATGTACGGTCCACCTAATAATACGTCATTAAAGATAATGAGATCCCTTGAAAATATCGGCGGACGCCGTCCGCCCTCCACGTGTACCTCGAACTACTGCCGAAATTAATCCGTACCTTCTAAATCTTTTCCGTACTGAATATGCGTCGTTTGCAATAAATGCGCCTGTCGCAAACTGTTTTGTACGTGCGACGTAATATTTTAACTTGTCGCATTCTATATTTTTCGTACGCTTCTTCGCGTCACTTCATTTGTACTTCGTACGTTTCAAACAATTCATATTTCATATCGGATCGCTTCGCGATCCGCCGTACATTTTCAAATGTTTGTTCGCGCCACTCACACGTCACTTTAATTTTGCTAGTACACTAACTCCCCCGAATCGCAAATCTATTCAAAACTCCACAGTACATCATGTAAAATATATACGCACGAAACGTCGCGTGCGCACCAAATTTCATGTACGGACGAAACTAAATCTTCAAAAACAACAATATCCTCTATTGTAAATAAGGTATTCGTTCAGAATTTGGCAAAACGTACAGTTTATCGTCACTATGACGTTTGCACTACGTGGTTTGTTAAATCGCAGTTACATGATAACGGCATGTATTAAATCATTATTTGTACTTCTTTACTTAATAAAGTACAGTTTTGCACGTTAGAAGGTCGTCCGTACTCCACAGTATTTAAAACGAACCTATATTAGAATTAAAAACGCTAATTAAACTTTACCTTTAATAGAATAATGAAAAAATTAGAATCATCTACTCTATTTTATGTGATAGAGTCGAAATTTCGAGCGACCGAATTAGAGTAATTTACTCTAATTACGATTCGCGGTGTAGTAGCTACAAACGCTCCCCTTATTTTTGCATTTTTGGCTTTTTGCCTAGAAAAGTGTTGTACCCTATATAGGTAGCTGTACGGACTTCTTGTGTGCAGTGTACCTTTATAGAAGATGCGTATTTTCAAAACCGAACAACAAAACTTGTCGGTGTTAAGACGAAAGGTCAAGATTTTATTATCTTTGTGACAGTGTGGACAACCACCTGGCATGATTAAAAGCTGTCATGCGCGCATATTTAGCATGGCATGTGACTGCCAACTGGCACACGTGCAAATTGGTAATGGCTGGGGCTCCATCAATATTGTCCGTACGTACAGAAAGTGTTACATCGTGACGTTTTGTTTCTTAAGCGCCATACCGGACGCACATCCTACGATCACCAATAGCTTCATAACTTAATTGTTTCATCTAAAAGCATCTCTTCTACGTAATAGGACTTCACAGTACACCGTGAATCGATGTTAGCGTTAATAATGCTTAATTCGACCAGTTATAATTTTATAAATAGTGTACGAAATGTGTCAATTCGTACTAAAATTGCTAGTTAATATTTTGTGCAAAAAGTGTGTCAGGCAAAGGCGTCGACACGCGAAAGTGAGGGCGTCGGCACGTAAAAGCGCACTCATATTTGATTCGCTGTGGTAAAAAGATGGGAAAAAAATCACGCGAACTTGTTCTCACATGTTCAAATGGCTATAGCGGCTACACTATAGGAAAACTGTACCCAAATTAAAGTTTTACATAAATTAGAGTTATATTTTTCTTGGCGAATGGCCTTGAACCTAAATTAGAGTTGATAACACCAATTGATTTCTTACACTAATTATTAGTGTTGTGTATTGGTAAGAAATGTATCGCGATATAGTTGTTGGTTATCGAACGGTGAGAGGTCCCGATGTATCGCTCCAAGACCAACAAATTTATTATCGGCAATAAGTGGAAAAAACATAGTACGTTATATAATAGTACGCTATATTAAACTGTATTATACTTTTCACTGTATATAGCAGCATACTATGTAAGACAATATGTTCCTTACCATAGTTCAAAAGTAGGTGAAAGTAGGCCCATACAATATGCCTATTGTATGCAAAACATACAATATGACCTTAAGACTGTAACATAATCTCCTACCTCTCAGAAAATCCTATTACTACAAACAATCCCAACCACACATTCCACACATTGAAAAATAAACATCCACATTGGACAACACTCATATAAGGATAAACTTTAAATTAGAAGGAGCTTTTGTCCACATAACATTAGCTCGGTTTCTTGCCCTCGTGGCTCAACCCTTCTTATTAAAGTGTTTTCCACTACTCTCGTCATTAAAGATAATGAGATCCCTTGAAAATATCGGCGGACGCCGTCCGCCCTCCACGTGTACCTCGAACTACTGCCGAAATTAATCCGTACCTTCTAAATCTTTTCCGTACTGAATATGCGTCGTTTGCAATAAATGCGCCTGTCGCAAACTTTTTTGTACGTGCGACGTAATATTTTAACTTGTCGCATTCTATATTTTTCGTACGCTTCTTCGCATCACTTCATTTGTACTTCGTACGTTTCAAACAATTCATATTTCATATCGGATCGCTTCGCGATCCGCCGTACATTTTCAAATGTTTGTTCGCGCCACTCACACGTCACTTTAATTTTGCTAGTACACTAACTCCCCCGAATCGCAAATCTATTCAAAACTCCACAGTACATCATGTCAAATATATACGCACGAAACATCGCGTGCGCACCAAATTTCATGTACGCACGAAACTAAATCTTCAAAAACAACAGTACCTACCATCTTATAATACCCATTAGTTCTAGCCTATAGCTTAGAGTCAACATTGGCATGTGCAGGGTACAATAGGTATTTATAAGCGTAGAAGTAGAGAATTCTAACAAACTAACAAATAATCAAAAACTGCTCTAGACCAGATTTGGAACAAGGTCTATAGATATATTTGTAGAGGTAAGCCTTAACCAATAAGGCGTTAACGAAACGATAGACGAATTGGGTTTCAAAAGTATATAAACCTTGACGCAGAGGCTAGTAAACACCAGACTAACGAAGAGGAACAATTAATGCATGTACGCGAATGTGAACCGTGTAAAATATGTTTTGATCTGACGGCCGACATTGTAGCCGCCACGCGAAGTGAGCTTTTGGCGGCATTCGGAGATAGCGTCACGCGGTACCACATGGCGCCACGTTATTTGATACTAGAGAAGATGGGAGGAGGAACCATGGCTTCGATTTGACAGGTGTCACCTTGTAGACCATGTCGTACAATATCCATACAATACGTACATCGCCCATTATACCTTCTTGTACTATAAAGTGTTCCTATTGGACTAGGGTTTAGTAGTAGGTAGTCGTGAGTAGGCAGACCAAGACTTAGTGATATTTAGGTACCTCTCTCTAAGAGAGCTTGTAATTATAAAGGTCATCTTTGACCAGCCATAACTTAATGCTCAGGTGAGCAAATTCAGTGATTCTTTTTGTTGCCGACTCAGGGGAGTCCAAGCTACACAGAGGTGTAGTCGGTCAAAGTCTTTTTGTAGAAACTAATGGTTTTATTAGTATTTTCTAGGTCTGAAAAGAAATATAGAAGTCGAGGCAGTCTATCTCTAACTTCTCTCTCCAACTCTCAAACTTGTCGCAGTCACTGAGAAATTGGAGAGGAAGCTAGAGCCATGGCTACCTTGGCTATCCTGAGGTTTACGGGAATTTTATGTTAGGGTTTATTTATTTAATTAAAAGGTATTTGCCGGCGGGGGGATTTGATTCATGTACCTGCCGGCCGGCAGATAGGAAGTAGCCGGTAGCCTCAGCCGTTAAGTCTAGCAGTAGTGTTACATACTATATAGTTTGATATTCATTTAAATAATTATGCGTGCGATAAACCATTTAACTGAAATGAATTACGGGATACATAGATCCAGTAAAATATAAATGTACGACTTACAGTACGGACACAAATCAGTACCGCGCATTTGTTTCGTAAATGAAACAAATACCGCGCATGTATTTATTACGGCTACGATTAAAGCCGACTTTAATCGGACGGCCGAGATTAGCGCCGAGATCGCGGAGGAAGATTTCGGCGGTTTGTGTTCATCGCCACATCGGATGACACGTGGCGAAATTCCGTTGGATTGTGGAATCTCCGGAGATTATGGCACCGAATCCGGATTTGACATGTGTCGACATTTTGGCCATGTCGTACAATGTCCGTACATAAAGTACACCGGCAGCTATACTTTTGCGTACGGAACTCAATTCTGATTGGTTCCGTACATCAGTAGATAGAGTCTGTGAGAGAGATAGGACTTAGAAAAATTAGAAGATAGGACCCTCTCTCCCAGAGAGCTTCTGTACAAAAGGTCAACTTTGACCCTCCATAACTTACTGCTCAGGGGAGCAAATTCAGAGATTCTTTTTGCTATCGACTCAGGGGAGTCTTGCCTTCACATGGGTGAAGTTTGTCAGAGTTTTTGTCTGCCACGGTGGCAGTTATTTTTGCTTAAACACAAAGGGGTCAGGATTATCATAGAGGCTTCTTGGAAGCTGTCCACTCTGAGGGCTTATGGAGGTCTCAGAGTTTCAGGTTATGGGCCCACCCTCTAGGGTACCAATCTTTAATGGAACTGGCTTCATATACTAGGAAAGTATGATGATAGGAGCTCTATGCGAAAAAAGGATTTGGGGGATAGTGAGTGGACGATTGGGGCGTCCATCAAGTCTTGGAATTCCTCCAGGGTTTGGAGGAAGCAGATTCACCAGGAAAGAGGATTCACCTTCAACGGAGGAAACAAAGGAAGGAGAGGTGGTGGACAAAGGAAAGGAGAAGGAGGCGACCACACCAATAGCAACTGGTTTAGCATTCATGTCACCTATTCCGAGGAACGAGGAGAATGATACTGAAACCTGGGACTTCAACAATATGGCGCCAAAGCACTTCATCCTACGCCATCTCACTCAAGGACTTGCATGTCCTCATTTGCAGGTAGAAAGGGCATCCGATCTTTGGATGGCTCTTATAGAGATGTACCGAAGTGGTACGATTCAGCAACAACAGTTGGCTGATCAGAAAGTTAAGGAGTATGTATACAAAGGGGGAAATATGTTGGATTTTTGCAATGAGCTTCCTACACTCTTCATGGAGCTACAAAGTGCGGGAAAAGATTTTAGTGAAAAAGAAAAGGTTAACTGTTTACTGATGATGTTACCTGATGAGTTCGTGAACATAGTTTACCGTGTGCAGGACTTGCCTGACTCAAGGTGGATATGGAACTCAGTGGTAGGGATGATTCTCGTTCAAGAGAATACAATTGAGATCCGAAGGGGAGGAAAGAGTGGCCAAGCCTTGGCAACAGCGACTGATTGGAGGAATAGGGATTCCCAAAAACCGGTCGGAAACTATGGGGGTAGGGAGCAGAAAAAACAGGCCGATGAGTTCGAACCAAGGGCTCCCAAAGGACTATGTCATTTTTGTAAGAAACCGGGGCACTATATGGCAGAGTGCACTAAGCTAACCGAGCTTCGGTTAAAGGAGGGGCAGACCGGTGGTAACCCGAGAGGAAAGAAAAAGGCCCTTGTCAAAAAGGTACTTGAGGCTGAATCCGAGGACGAGGACGATGAGCTCCTTTTGGATGAGGAGTTAGAGGCGAAAAATGAGGTCGAAATTCCACGAAGGCAGAAATGTGCTTACGGTGGATTGAAAGGTGAAGCATGCTGGATTGTAGATTCAGGTGCCTCCATGCATATGTGTAAGGATAGACACCTGTTCACTAAGATAAGAAAGATTCCCACCGTAGAGATAGAGTACGGGGATGGGAGGATAGTCACCACTACTCTTGTAGGATTGGTAGATCTAAAAGTGTTAGTAGAAGGAAAGACATCCATATTAACATTCTCCGATGTATTGTTTATTCCGGAGCTGAACAAAAATCTTATCTCTACATCAGTATTAGATGATAAGGGTTTTTTTACTAGCACTAGGGAAGGAGTCTTTACTGGTAGTTTTGAGGATGATGTCTATTTCATTGCTGAGAAAGGTAGCCATGGGATGTTTAGGCTGATCTTAAGTAATGAAAAGAAGAAACTTTACTATGCTGGTGTTCATGATATTATGATGTGGCATAAGAGGCTTGGGCATGTCAATCTTGATAAGTTAAGAGAGATGAAAAAGATGGGAGTGGTGGAAGGGATTCAGTTCAGTGAGAGTGATGATATAAGTGATTGTAGTGGATGTGCTCAAGGTAAAGCACACAGATTACCCTTTCCTAAGTCAGCCACCTATAAGGGAGAAAAAATTCTAGATCTAGTACACACAGATATTTGGGGACCGGCTAAAGTGCCCTCTCCGGGGGGGAAGAGATTTATGATGACTATAACTGATGATTGGTCTCGGTATTCCCAGGTATATTTTTTGAAAAACAAGTCCGAAGCTGAGGATTGTTTTAGACAATATAAAGCATGGAGCGAAAAACTTCATGAAACTCCAATCAAGAGAGTAAGGAGTGACAATGGTGGAGAGTATACTTCTAACCAGTTTGAGGATTTTCTGAGGGAAGATGGGGTTCAACACCAAAAGACAGTTCCAGAAAATCCTGAACAGAATGGGGTAGCTGAAAGGTTAAATAGAACACTAAGTGATAGTGCTAGAAGTATGTTGTCAGATAAAAAGATAGGGAAAAGGTTTTGGGCAGAAGCAATGAACTGTGCTAATTACCTCAAGAATAGAGTTCTTACTTCAGCTATAAAAGATCAAACACCTTATGAGAGATGGACAGGCAGGAAACCAGACATATCTCACTTAAAGGTTTTCGGCAGTCAAGTGTTCAGTCTAGATACTGATCGGTCCAATTGGAAGCTAGATCCTAAAGGAAAACCAGAATACTTATTAGGATATGATGAAGATGTTAAAGGATATAGAGTTTATGATCTAAAAAGGGAAGATATAATCTTAGTAAAGCATCTAGTAGTTATGGATGAAGGAAAGTCTGTAGATCCTTTCAAATGTACGAAGTCAGTAAAAATCAGATTTGAGTCAGAAAATTCCGATGACTTTGAGCTTCCTAACTATCCAGGTTTTAGAGAAGATGACAATCTTGCAGGAACAAATCAGACTGAAAAGGACTCGGCTGTGGAAACTCCAGTGACAACTCTACTCGAAGCGGAAGACGTGTGGAAATTGATTCGGAATCAAAGGATAGGGGAGAAGCCGAGTTTGTTCGAAAGAATCCACGAAAACCATCTATTCTGGCCTCAGATTTTGAAGGGGGGAGGAGAAGTAGCAAAAGACTGCAAGAAAAATAGGTTAATAACAAGGTAACTAAACTATCTCATCAAGATGAACCTCAAACTTATGGAGAGGCGATGAATTGTCCAGAAAGAAATCGGTGGAAGACAGCCATTAATGAAGAGATGGCCTCAATTATGGCAGCCGATACTTGGGAGCTGGTGGATTGTCCACCTAACCGAAAACCAATCGGTTGTAAGTGGGTTTTCAAACTAAAACTGAACCCAGATAACACAATCGAGCGCTACAAGGCCAGATTAGTGGCAAAGGGATTTACACAAAAGGAAGGAATTGACTACGAGGAAACCTTTGCCCCGGTGGTCAGATTTCCCTCCGTCCGCATACTTCTCAGTTTAGCAGCGGCGGAAGACATGGAAGTGCACCAGATGGACATCAAAACAACCTTTTTGCATGGAGAATTGGAAGAGGAGATCTTCATGCGACAACCCGAAGGGTTTGTGGAAGAAGGAGAGGAGAGTAAGGTATGCCGGCTGATTAAATCTCTTTATGGTTTGAAACAGGCGCCTCGACAGTGGAATAAGAAGCTTGATGAGTTTCTTACCGGTCTAGGATATATTCGGATCAGCTCAGATCACTCAATCTATGTTTTCGAAGATGAGGAAGGTTTTATATTTATTGCAATTTATGTTGATGATTTGCTTGTTTTAAGTAAATCAATGGAAAAAATTAATAAACTGAAAACCGATCTTAAGGGGAGATTTGAAATGAAGGATATGGGGGAAGCAAAATATATTTTGGGAATTCAAGTAGAGAGAGACCGGAAAAGGAAAATTATAAGATTGACTCAAAAGGAAGCAATAGGGAACATGCTTGAAAATTTTCAAATGGATAAAGCTAATAGTTGTACAACTCCAATGGAGTTAAAGAAGGGAAGTGAGGGGAGTGAGGAAGAAGGAGTCATAGTCTTAGACGAGGAATTATCTCTTAGAGAACAGAAGTTCATGCAGACTATTCCTTACAGACAAGTAGTGGGAAGTCTAATCTATTTTATGAATTGTACCCGGCCGGATTTAGCTGCAGCTGTAGGAGTGCTGAGTAGAAGTCTAAATGGTCCCACTAAGAAGGATTGGGAGGCAGCTAAGAGAGTCCTTAGATACTTGGTAGGAACTAGAGATCTATGGTTGCATTTGGGTGGGGAGAATACTGACATCACTACTTGGAGTGATGCCAGTTATGGTGATGCTCCGATGAGGAGATGTACTTCTGGATATGTACTATATGTGGGTGATGGGGCTTGCTGTTGGAGTAGCAAACAGCAAAAGGTTATTGCTCAGTCCACCATGGAGGCTGAGTATATGGCCTCTTGCTCTGCTGTAAAAGAATTGATGTGGGTCAAGTCTTTGCTTGGTGAGCTTGGTCACCTTAAGAGTGGTGTGCAGAAAATATTTTGTGATAATCAGGCAGCAATCGCTATTTCTGCCAATCCTAAACACCATTTTAAAGCCAAACACATGGACATCAGACTCAGCTTTGTTAGAGAGAAAGTAGAAAACAAAATAATCAGTTTAGAGTACAGACCAGATAGTGAGATGGTAGCAGATATGATGACCAAACCTGTGCCTTCCCCTAAGCTAATTTTTTGCAGGGAGAAGTGTGGTCTGAAATTAAAGATTGACTAGAAAATAAGGGGAGTGTAGAAACTAATGGTTTTATTAGTATTTTCTAGGTCTGAAAAGAAATATAGAAGTCGAGGCAGTCTATCTCTAACTTTTCTCTCCAACTCTCAAACTTGTCGCAGTCACTGAGAAATTGGAGAGGAAGCTAGAGCCATGGCTACCTTGGCTATCCTGAGGTTTACGGGAATTTCATGTTAGGGTTTATTTATTTAATTAAAAGGTATTTTCCGGCGGGAGGATTTGATCCATGTACCTGCCGGCCGGCAGATAGGAAGTAGCCGGTAGCCTCAGCCGTTAAGTCTAGCAGTAGTGTTACATACTATATAGTTTGATATTCATTTAAATAATTATGCGTGCGATAAACCATTTTACTGAAATGAATTACGGGATACATAGATCCATTAAAATATAAATGTACGTTTTACAGTACGGACACAAATCAGTACCGCGCATTTGTTTCGTAAATGAAACAAATACCGCGCATGTATTTATTACGGCTACGATTAAAGTCGACTTTAATTGGACGGCCGAGATTAGCGCCGAGATCGCGGAGGAAGATTTCGGCGGTTTGTGTTCATCGCCACATCGGATGACACGTGGCGAAATTCCGTTGGATTGTGGAATCTCCGGAGATTATGGCACCGAATCCGGATTTGACATGTGTCGACATTTTGGCCATGTCGTACAATGTCCGTACATAAAGTACACCGGCAGCTGTACTTTTGCGTACGGAACTCAATTCTGATTGGTTCCGTACATCAGTAGATAGAGTCTGTGAGAGAGATAGGACTTAGAAAAATTAGAAGATAGGACCCTCTCTCCCAGAGAGCTTCTGTACAAAAGGTCAACTTTGACCCTCCATAACTTACTGCTCATGGGAGCAAATTCAGAGATTCTTTTTGCTATCGACTCAGGGGAGTCTTGCCTTCACAGGGGTGAAGTTTGTCAGAGTTTTTGTCTGCCAGGGTGGCAGTTATTTTTGCTTAAACACAAAGGGGTCACGATTATCCTAGAGGCTTCTTGGAAGCTGTCCACTCTGAGGACTTAAGGAGGTCTCAGAGTTACACTTTTCGTGCCAGAGTGGCACTTATTCAGTGGGAAAGTCAAAGTGGGGAAAATTGTCCAAAACACATATTCAAGCTTTGCATTCTGTGGTGGAACTGAGCACACGGAAGGTCTTCTCCTCACAGTGGTGAAGGTGTATTGGGATTCTAATTGTGAATGGATCATTCATTTGGGGTTTATATCAACTTGGGGTCGGCACTATCTAGATTAGCTTCTTTTGGATCTGCGATTCCGTGGGCAATGGAGCCCATAGAATTTCAGACAACATATTTATGGTGACGGCCTTTAAGACAGGGGACTTTCAAAAAAATGGTCTGATTCCTAAGAACCTACTCTTAACTACTCTAGACCAATCAAAACATCGTACGCTAAATTATATACATACAAATTATGGTAGCCGCTATACTTTATGTACGGAAATATTCGGCACCACTTTTGGTCTGCCACGTGGCATACAAGTCTTTGTCATTCTGTCTTTTTCTTCTTTGACATCCTAAAGGATGATGCCACGTGTGATTTTCCTCTTTATTCGCAAAGTAAAGTCAAATATTGTTTCCGGCATTTCAGCACTTACGCGTGCCGTCCGTTGGTGATTCGGTAATCATCATCGGTATTTTGTTCTTGACAGCCAACCAAAAAAATATCGACTGTTGAAATTCTTTAATGTGTTGACTGTTTGAAGTTCAACGATCTTCGTCCCATGTTGACCGTTGAAAATCGCGGCTCCTATGCGAGCGTCAATTACGGATGACATTTAATTTTGTCCGTTCAAATTAAATGTCGTTTCATTTATTTCGTGCGGTACCGTATTTTGTGTTGTACTGTCCTTCCCATGTTTGTTTTGTTTCGTTAGCCGTTAAATGACTTATGTCGTTGCGTCACCTTTTAAATATTTATCAAATATATCACATGCATCGAATCTTCAAGACCTTATGGATAAGGCGGACGGCTAGTTTATACGAGAGTCATCCAAGAGGTCACATTATCATTTCCTGTCCCTGTAAGATATATCTTTTGCATAAACTATATCTTCTACCTTTCTTCTCAACTGCGTGATGTAGCCATGGGTGCCTGCAAGTTGTGGGTGCCTACGACAAGTATGAGACAATTAAATAACCATGGATTGACTAAAGAGATAGATTGTAAAATAACCTTTTTCAACATATAACTTCATGTTGTCGACATGTACATCAGCGCAAACCAAAAAAATTGGGTTTGTGTATCGGGTCAAAACTTATCGTGAAAAAAGCGATGGCGATAGTTATTGGTTATCGAACGCTGAGGAGTCTTGGTACATCGCTCTGGAACTAACAATTTTTTCATCTTCGGTAAAGTATAAAATATATAATATACTATATCGTAACACTTTATTTGTGGTGCCCATCCGCACATGTTTGGATTGACCGCATCACATTTGGTCCACACTACATTTAATTTTGTGGATATGGTGTTCCTAATTACTTATTCTAAATTTTAGACTAATGTTTTGTATCGCTGTAGGCGGCTGTATGGTCCGCTGGTTTTGAAGTCAGAAATAAACATCGCCATTTTAATGAATCTTATACTGCAAAGAGAATCGACAGTCTCGTCAATTTGTCAATTACGTGTTGAACATCGTATCAATGTATATCGGGAGAATGTGTACTCCACCACATATGTTTTTGAAACTTTCAACGACGATCTATAAATTTACATTTTCTATTTTGAAGTTGGGAATTGCTTATCGCATAGACAATTTTTGCTGCGCGCAGGTAGTTGTCAAAAATTGTAGATTTGAAGTACAGTATAGTACAAGTTACGTACCTTTGAGTTCAGATTTGACAGTCAATCCACCGAACAACTTTGACTAGTGAAATATTGTAACGACGGTTAAAAAAGTGTCGCGCTTGCGAACGTCGACCGTCGTATAAAAAAAACCAATTCACACGGCCGACGCAGGTTTATGATAACAAAACTGCCGCAACCACATATAAATAAAATGGTTGCGCGCTTAGGTAATTTCTCACTTCACTTAAGCTCCACTATGAGAGCATTGTAACTCTGAGACCTCCATAGGTCGACCTCCATAAGTCTTCAGAGTAGGCAGCTCACACTAAGCCTCTAAGATATCTCTGACCCCTTTGTGTTTCAGCAAGAATAACTGCCACCTTGGCAGACAAAAACAATCACCACCTTAACCCATGTGAAGGCAAGACTCCTCTGAATCTATAGCAAAAAGAATCTCTAAATTTGCTCCCTTGAGCAGTAAGCTATGGTGGGTCAAAGTTGACCTTTTTGTATAGAAGCTTTCTGGGAGAGAGGGTCCTATCTACCAAATTTTCTAAGTCTTATCTCTCTCTAAAACTCTATCTACTGACGTACAGCACCAATCATATTACTATGTCGTACAGAAAGGTACAATTGTAGGTGTACTTTCTATACAAACATTGTACGACATGGCCAAAAAGTCGACACATGTCATATCCGGATTCGCTCACGTAATCTACGGAGTTGTTGCGATCCAATGTCATTGCGCCACGTGTCATCCTATATGGGGATGGCCGCAAACCGCCGAAATCCTCTTCCGCGATCTCGGCATCTTTTCGCACCATTCGATCGAAAGCAGATTTCGATCGTAGCCGTCATAAATACTTACACGGTATTTGTTTCGCAATTGAAACATAATGCGCGGTATCTGTTTCTTTTCCGTACCGTACTCAGTACTTTTCATAACTGAGTATATGCATTCCGTATATAGTCGTCGTTAAATGAATTCGTCCACATGTAACTGTTTAGATAATTATCAAACCCTATATCACTCAACACTAGCTTTAGACTAAACGGATAAAGATACCGGCTATCGAAAACCGCGACGGACGATAGGTAACACGATCAAGTCCTAGGTCTGTCAGGGCCGTTTTTGGTAAATCAACCCATCTACTGCTTGTCTTCCTCTAGATAGCATAGGCAGCCATGGCTTTAACTCCTCCAACTTTGAGTGACTACGAAAAGTGTGGGAGTTGAAGTGAGGAGTTAGAGGCATACTCCCTCGGCTTCTTTTATGCAATTTATTTTTGACCTTGAAAATACTAAAAAGAAACATTAATTTCTACACTCCCCTTATTTTCTAGTCACCTTTTAATTTCAGACCACACTTCTCCCTGCAGAAAATTAGCTTAGGGGAAGGCACAAGTTTGGTCATCATATTTGCTACCATTTCAATATCTGGTCTATATTCTATACGGGTTATTATGTCTTCTACCTTTTCTCTAACGAAGCTAAGTCTAATGTCCATATGTTTTGCTTTAAAATGGTGGTTAAGATTGGCAAAAATGGCAATAGCTGCCTGATTGTCACAAAATACTTTCTGAACACTACTCTTAAGATGACCAAGTTCACCAAGCAAGGACTTGACCCACATTAATTCTTTTACAGCAGAGCAAAAGGCCATGTACTCAACCTCCATGGTGGATTGAGCAATGACCTTTTGCTGCTTGCTGCTCCAGCAGCAAGCCACATCACCCACATACAATACATACCTAGACGTGCATCTTCTCATAGGAGCATCCCCATAGCTGGCATCACTCCAACTGGTGATGTCACTATTGTTCCCACCCAAATGCAACCATAAATTTCTAGTCCATATGAGATATCTAAGGACTCTTTTAGCTGCCTCCCAATCTTTCTTAGTTGGAGCATTCAGACTCCTACTTAGTACTCCAACAGTTGCGGCTATGTCCGGACGGGTACAATTCATAAAATATATTAGGCTGCCCACTACTAGTCTATAAGGGGTGGTCAGCATAAATCTTTTCTCTTTTGGGCCTACCTCATCATCCAAGATTATAACTCCATCTTCCACACTCACCTCTCTTCCCTTCTTTAGTTCCATATGAGTGGTACAACTATTAGCCTTGTTCATTTGGAATTTTTTTAACATGTTTCCAATGGCCTCCTTTTGAGTTAATCTTATTATCTTTCCATGTGTGTCTCTCTCTACCTGAATTCCCAAAATATATCTTGCTTCTCCCATATCCTTCATCTCAAATCTTCCTTTTAGATCATTCTTCAACTTATTTATTTTATCCATGGATTTACTTAAAATAAGCAAATCATCAACAAAAATTGCAATAAAAATAATTCCTTCCTCATCTTCAAACAAATAAATTGATTGATTTGAGCTGATTCGAATATATCCCAAACCTGTAAGGAACTCATCGAGCTTCTTTTTCTATTGCCGGGGAGCCTGTTTCAGCCCATACAAAGATTTGATTTAACGACATACCTTGCTCTCCTTCCCTTGCTCTACAAATCCATCGAGTTGTCGCATAAAAATCTCCTCTTCTAACTCTCCATGTAGGAAGGCCGACTTGATGTCCATCTGATGCACTTCCATGTCTTTTGCTGCCGCCATACTGAGAAGTATCCGAACAGAGGGAAATTTGACGACCGGAGCAAAAGTTTCCTCATAGTCAATTCCCTCTTTCTAGGTAAATCTCTTCGCCACTAACCAAGCTTTGTAGCGCTCAATGGTGTTATCCGGGTTGAGTTTCAGTTTAAATACCCACTTACACGCGATCGGCTTCCTATCAAGGGGAGAGCCCATCAATTCCCACGAATTGGCTGCCATAATCGAAGCCATCTCCTCATTAATAGGTGTCTTCCACCGGTTCCTCTCAGGACATTTCATCGCCTCACCATAAATCTGGGGTTCATCGGGATGAGACAGTTTGGTTACCTTCTTGTTAACTTGTTTCTCTTGCAGTCTTTTGTTGCTTCTCCTTCCACCCTCAAACTCTGATGCCAGAATGGATGGTTCTCGTGGATTCTTTCGAATAGTTTCGACTTCTCCCCTATTCTTTGATTCCGGGTCTATTTCTACCACGTCGTCCGCTTCGGTTAGAGTTGGCACTAGGGGTTCCACGGGTGAATACTCCTCGATTTGATTTGTACCTGCAAGATCATCATCTTCTCAAAAACCTGAATAGTTAAGAAGCTCAAAGTCATCAAAATTTTCTTACTCAAATCTGATTTTGACTGTCTTTGTATGCTTAAAAGGGATCTATAGATTTCCCTTCATCCATGACCACTAGATGCTTTACTAGGATTATATCTTCTCTCTTGAGATCATAGACTCTATATCCTTTTACATCTTCATCATATCTTAGCGGATATCCTGGTTTTCCTTTCGGATCCAACTTCAAAATTGACCGATCTGTGTTTAGGTTGAATACTTGAAAACCGAAAACCTTTAAGTGTCAAACATCTGGTTTTCAGCCGGTCTATCTCTCATAAGGAGTTTGGCCTTTTAATATTGAAGTGAGAACTGTATTCTTGAGATAATTTGCATAGTTCATAGCTTCGGCCCAAAATCTCGTTCTTATCTTCTTATCTGAGAGCATACTCCTAGCACTATCGCTTAAGTTTCTATTTAACCTCTCAGCCACACCATTAACCTGCTCAGGATTTTCAAGAAATGTCTTTTGGTGTTGCACTCTATCTTCTCTCAGAAAATCCTCAAACTGATTGAAGGTATACTCTCCCCCATTATCACTCCTTACTCTCTTAATAGAGGTTTCATAGAGTTTTTCACTCCATGCCATATATTCTTTAAAAACCTGTGGGGCCTCTAACTTATTTTTCAAAAAATACACTATAGAGTATCGAGACCAATCGTCATTGATTGGCATCATAAACCTTTTACCACAAGGTGAGGGCACTTTGGCTGGTCCCCAAATATCAGTGTGTACCAAGTCTAACACTTTTTCCCCTTTATAAGAGGCTTCCTTTGGGAAGGGTAACATGTGTGCCTTACCTTGAGCACAACCACTACAGTCACTTAGGTTTTCACTTTCACCGAACTGAATTCCTTCCACTATTCCCATCTTTTTCATTTTTTTCAACTTATCTAAATGCACATGTCCAAGCCACTTATGCCACAACATAATATCAAAAACACCAACATAGTAAAGTTTCTTCTTTTCATTGCTCAAAATCAGCCTAAACATCCTTTTGCTACCTTTTTCAGTAGTGAAATAAACTTCCTCCTCAAAGGTAGTAGTAAAGATTCCCTTCCTATTGCTAGTTTCAAAAACCTTATCATCTATCACACACGTTGAGATGAGGTTTTTGTTTAACTTTAGAATAAACAACTCATCACAGAATGACACTATGGATGTCTTTGCCTCCATTAAGACTATCATATCTACCGATCCTACCATAGTAGTAGAGACTACCCTCCCATCCCCATACTCTATCTCTACGGTGGGAATCTTTCTCATCTTTGTGATCATGTGTTTAACCTTACACATGTGCATGGAGGCACCGGAATCCACAATCCAGCCTCCTTCACCTTTCAAACCTCAAAAAGCACACTTCTGCTTTCGAGGAATTACGACCGCGGTCTTTGCCTCGAACTCCTCATCCAGCAAGAGCTCACAGTCTTCGTCCTCGAATTCCTCCTTGTGTACCTGAGTCACAAAAGACTTTTTCTTTCCTCTTAGAGGTCCACCGGTCTGCCCCTCTTTTAATCGAATTTCGGTTAGCTTAGTGCACTCCGCCATATAGTGCACTGGTTTCTTACAAAAATGACACAAACCCTTGGGAGCCCTTGGTCCAAACTCCTCGGTCTGATTTTAGTGCCCCCCTTTCCATAATTTCCGACCGGTTTCCTAGAATCGTTGTTTCTCCAATCGGTCCCAGCTGCCAAGGCTTGCCCACTCTTTCATCCTCTTCGGATCTCAATCGTGTTCTCCCAAACGAGATTCTTCTCTACCACTGAATTTCATATCGACCTTGAGTTTGGCAAGTCCTGCACACGGTTGACTATTTTCTCGAACTCATATGGTAACTCCATGAGCAAGCAGTTAACCTTCATCTTTTCAGTTTGAACCTGTCCAGCACTCTCTAGCTGCATAAAAGTGTTGAGAGCTCGTTACAAAAATCCAACATCTTCCCCCCCTTGTATACATATGAGTTAATTTTCTGATCAACCAACTGTTGTTGCTGAATCGTACCACTTCGGTACATCTCTATGAGAGCCACCCAAAGATCGGATGCCCTCTCTACTTGCAAATGAGGAGTTGCAAGCCTTTGAGTGAGATGACAAAGGATGAAGTGCTTTACCGCCTTATTGTTTTAGTCTCATGTATCGGTATCATTCTCCTCGTTCCTCAGAATAGGTGACATGAATGCCAAACCAGTTGTTATCGGTGTGACTGTCTCTTTCTCTTTTCCTTTGTCCACCACCTCTCCTTCCTTTATCTCCTCCGTTGGACATGGATCTGCTTCTCTGGTGAATATGCTTCCTCCAAACCCTGGATGAATGCCTAGACTGGATGGGCGCCTCACCCGTCCACTCACTATTCCCCAAATCCTTTTCTCACATAGAGCTTCTGTCATCATACTCTCCCACTATATGAAGCAAGTTACATTAAAGATGGGCACCCTAGAGGGTGGGCCCATAACCTGTAACTGTGAGACCTCCATAGGTCCTCAGAGTAGGCAGCTCACACTAAGCCTCTAAGATATCTCTGACCCCTTTGTGTTTCACAAAGAATAACTGCCACCCTGGCAGAAAAAAACTCTCACCACCTTTGTTGGTTTTTGGAAACCTTTAGTCCTCTCTGTATCACATTGCTATGCTGCCATGCTGCGCTGGTCAAATCGCAGTCATAGCAGCTTGTGTACTAGGTACTAAGTTTATTGGAACATACGGAATTGGACTTCAAGTGACGCGAAGAAACATAGACGAAGGTGCGGAATGTGTTGGAGAAATGGACGGCGGATCGCGAAGCGATCCGATGATTAATATTCGAAATGATTTAAATTCTACGTCGACCGTACGAAACATAATGCGACGGTCAAACATGTGTTGAATTGGACGCCACCGGAGCTACGGACGGCTGCGCCGTCTGTTTGGTGAGGGACGCAAAATCGCGTCCCTCACATGATATTTATTTTGCACGGTCGATTCGTTTGACGAAACTTGTAAGACTTGTAAATATTTAACAATGTTTGTCCCGTGTATTAATTATTACTATAGCTCTCAGGTACACTCACATTAATAGAGGTAGTCGATTGATTACGTACGGCTGGTATGCCTCCGTACAGTTAGTAGTAAGCTGTAGTATATATTTGTAGGACTTGGTCATTTCTAGACTTAGGAACTGTTTGGACAGAAACTGTTTCTGCTCCTTTTTGGGAATTTCATCTGAGAATTTCTCTCAATTTTATTGGCAGAATTATCTGAAATTTTGCATGTTTGTTCCTCCTTGTGTTGGCAATATTGTGACAGATTTGCAGACCTATTGTGTGTCTGATTTGCTTGGGGCTTCATTGTGAAGTTGGTCAGATTTATCAAAGTTCTGGCAAGTTATTTTTCTGCAACTTTGACTGAGTGTTGTGATTATTCGGTTTGGTAATATTATATGAAATTTGGTGGGAATACTAAGTGGACTAGGAAATATCTGATTGATTAGTTTCAGCTTGGTTTAATTATTCTGTAGAATTCTGAGTGGAATCAAAGGAGGTTGTTTTGGGGTAGTCTGTGGTGCTTCCGAGGGTACATTCATGGCTGAAAAAGGCTATGAACAACAACCTTCACCCTTGTGAAGGCAAGGCTCCCGTGAGTCTATAGCAAAAAAAATCTCTGAATTTGCTCCCCTGAGCAGTAAGTTATGGTGGGTTAAAGTTGACATTTTTGTACAGAAGCTCTCTGGGAGAGAGGGTCCTATCTACCAAATTTTCTAAGTCCTATCTCTCTCTAAACCTGTATCTACTGACGTACGACACCAATCATATTACTTTGTCGTACAGAAAGGTACAGCTGTCGGTGTACTTTATGTCCGGCCATTGTACAACATGGCCAAAAAGTCGACACATGTCATATCCAGATTCATTCACGTAATCTCCGGAGATGTCAAGATCCAATGTCATTGCGCCACGTGTCATCTTATGTGGCGATGACCGCAAAGCGCCGATACCTTTTCCGCGATCTCGGCATTTTTTCCTGTCATCCGATCGAAACCAGATTTCGATTGTAGCCGTCATAAATACTTGCACGGTATTTGTTTCGCAATTGAAACAAAATGCGCGGTATTTGTTTCTTCTCCGTACCGTACTCAGTACTTTTCATAACTGAGTATATGCAATCCGTATATAGTCGTCGTTAAATGAATTTGTCCACATGTAATTATTTAGATAATTATCAAACCCTACATCACTTAACACTAGCTTTAGACTAAACTGATAAACCTACCAGCTATCGGATACTGCAACGGATGATAGGTACCATGATGAAGTCCTAGGTGTGCTATGAAAGTTTTTGGTAAATCAACCCATCTATTGTCTTTCTTCCTCTGGATAGCATAGGCAGCCATGGCTCTAACTCCTTCTCTAGAGGCAATAAGACACCAACTTCCCAAATAGGCAGCGGGAGCAACACGAGCAGTGGATAATAGACCCAACCCCCTAGTAGAGACAGAGAGGGATGCCTGAATGCGAGCCGATGGCTCAGACTCGGGATCAAATGCCCCCCGCATTAGTTTCTACACAAGGCTACGCGAAGTAGGAGGTGTTGCGTACTGCAAGAGGAAAAGAAAAAATAGAGGTCACCCGGAGGTACATGGCTACATGAATAGGGAGCTGTCGTGTAGTGTAGGAGGAAAAGACGGAAAGGGAAAGTGGTAGCGGAAGGGGGCCAGATACTTCTTAACAACCACGAACTACTTGCAGCAATATGTAACTTCCCATCAAAGGTTAACTTTTCTTTTGTTAAACGTTATCACTTTCCTATCTAACCTGAAATGGGACCCAACAGCAAAAAAAAATCATCGACGTATAACGGTGTAGGTACTGACCACAACAATGAAAAAACAAATAAGTTTTTCAAAAAACTAATGAACATAAGTTTTCCAAAAAAGATAGTCAGAGGCAAGAGTACCTAGGACAAGTCAATAGCAACTCTGAGACCTCCATAGGTCCTTAGAATGGACAGCTTGCAAGAAGCCTCTAAGATAACCCTCACCCTTTCGTGTTTCAAGAAGAATAACTACCACCCTGGCAGACAAAAACTCTGACCACCTACACCCTTGTGAAAGCAAGACTTCCTTGAGTCGATAGCAAAAAGAATCTTTGAATTTGCTCTTCTGAGCAGTAAGTTATGGAGGGTCAAAGTTGACCTTCTGTACAGAAGCTCTCTGGGAGAGAGGGTCCTATCTACCAAATTTTTCTAAGTCCTATCTCTCTCTAAAACTCTATCTACTGACGTACGACACCAATCATATTACTGTACCGTACAAAAAGTTACAGCTGCCGATGTACTTTATGTACGAACATTGTACGACATGACCAAAATGTCGACACGTGTCTTATCTCGATTCGTTTCCGTAATCTCTGGAGATGCCGAAATCCAATGTCGTGGTGCCACGTGTCATCCGATGTGGCGGCGACCATAAACCGCCGAAATGTTCTTCTGCGATCTCGGCATTCTTTCCGGCCGTCCGATTGAATGCCGATTTCAATCATAGCCGTCATAAATATTTGCGATGTATTTGTTTCGCTAAAGAAACAAATGCGCGGTATTTATTTCTTATTAGTACTCTTAATCTGTACTTTTCATAACTAACTCTATGTATCCCGTATATAGTTGTCGTTAAATGAATTAGCCTATATGTTAACGTTTATATATTTGTTAAACCCTATATCGTCTACCACTAATCCTAGACTACATCGATGAGGCTACCAACTGCCGGCGGCATTACCTATCCGTAGGTACCAGGATCAAATCCTTTAACCGACAGCTCTCCTTTTAGTAAATCAACTACTTTACTACCCCGTAAATGTTGTTTTTGAAAAGTTAGTTTCGTACTTTCAATGACCGCGACAAGTGTGGGAGTTGAAGTGGGGAGTTAGAGGCAGACTGCCTCGTCTTCTTTTCTGCAATTCATTTTAGACCTAGAAAATACTAAAAAGAACCATGAATTTCTACAAGCACATTCTGACATTTAACTTTGAAGGAAGTTCCATTAGACGAAAAATGAGGTTGTTTACAGAAATTCAGATCTCCCCGTACTATGCCGTACCTCTCATTTTGTTTTTATGCTGAAAACAACATTACAGAGAATCTTGCCAATATTCTCCAAAAGTGTGGGTATTAACAATGACCGTTAGATATTTTTTTCGCGAAGCATTCGTTGCGAAAGTTTTTGTTACCGGCGATGTACCTCGCAAGGTACATCACCACTTATAGAAAAATTTGAGCCGCGACACGTTGGATAATGAGCATATGTGTCAAGATGGCAACCAACGGAAATCACAGAATTTTGCACACAATATACGCATTCAAAAATCCAACTGAAAATACAAATAAAATCTTGTAACGCACTTTTGTCACGCTATTTTTGCTGCCCCCCATTCTTCACACTATTTTAGGTAACGCTCATTCGGCATGCGTAAAAATAAGAACCCTAAAAAATTGAGGTGGTATTTGACAATGCGTCAACAAAGAGTACAAAAGTTGTGTTGAACGATGACCTGGTACGCACGTACATGGTACGCACGTACATGGTACGCACGTACATGGTACGCAAATGAAGGTTTTTGGTCAGTGTGAAAATCATTGACGATTTTCAACGTCAAATTTTTAGTTATGTGGCACCAATCTTTTGCCAACACGTGGATTACAGACTCTGTGCAATGGAACTTCGTTCAAATCATAGTTCAAAAGTAGGTGAAAGTAGGCCGATACAATATGCCTATTGTATGCAAAACATATAATATGACCTTAAGACCCATATTGTATTCAGACCTATTCGAACCAATTAAAACATTCAGACCAAAAATTGGAGCAATTAAAACATTCGGACCAAAAAAAATTATTTACACCGTCATATTTGGACGATCGGACGGTGGCTAATAAAAGTAGCGATATAAGAAGATCACATGAAAAGCCCATAACACAACTTAGGATAAAGGCGCGGACCAAAGGCCTACCATAAAAACACCTACTTTTGAACTATGGTTCAAATTGTAGCATTTTGTAATGTAGGCCGTACAATAACATAATGTCCTAATGGAACTTCACCGTTAGCCGCAAAAATGGAATCTAATTGCGAACCGCTACGTTGAACTTCGACACAAATTAAAGGACGACGTCATATGTATAAATTAACTTGCACGAAATGAAATAAATTTCGTACAAGATAAGAAAGCGTACCCGCCTAAAAATATCGATGAAACTAAATCATAGTTCAAAAGTAGGCGTTTTTATGGTAGTCCTTTGGTCGGTGCCTTTATCGTAAGTTGTGTTATGGGCTTTTCATGTGATCTTCTTAGATCGCTACTTTGATCAGTGATCGTCCGATCGTCCGAATCCGACGGTGTAAATTAAATTCTTTTGGTCTGAATGTTTTAATTGGTCCAATTTTTTGTCCGAATGTTTTAATTGGTCTGAATAGTTGCGAATACAATATGGGGCTTAAGGTCATATTGTATGTTTTGCATACAACAGGCATATTGTATAGGCCTTCTTTCACCTACTTTTGAACTATGAACTAAATGATAATTAAGCGCGTCATCACGCGCGACCAAATGAAGCCACACTATTTACCTATCAACATTCCTACATTGACAACGTACTTCGCATTGATTCACATTCACGGAAAAAGTAAAATGCGCACATAAAAACAAAATAAGTACGCACTTAAATGCCAACATGTGCTCTCACAGTGGAGCTCACGTGAGGTGAGAAACTACACCGCGAATCGTTATTAGTGTCAAAGTCACTAATTTGGGTTCTTAAAATTTTGATTTTTTTCCTCAAATAAGATATGTGATTTTAATTTTTCCTTGATATTAATTAAGGTACCGTACAAAATAGCGTAAAGAACGAAAGTACAATAATATCTAAATAGTATGGTGTACGGTCAATGTCAGACCGTACATAAATGTACCTTTTTAAGTGAAAATTTTACAAGAAATGAATTACTCTAATTGGCATAAATTACTCTAATTCGGTCGCTCGAAATTTCGACTCTATCACATAAAATAGAGTAAATAATTCTTTTTTTTCATTATTCTATTTACGGTAAAGTTTAATTAGCGTTTTTAATTCTAATATAGGTTCGTTTTAAATAGTGTGGAGTACGGACGACCTCCGACCGTTCAAAATTGTACTTTATTAAGTAAAAAAAGTACAAATAATGATTTAATACAGGCCCTTATCATGTAACTGCGTTTTAACAAACCGCGTAGCGCAAACGTCATAGTGACGATAAACTGTACGTTTTGCCAAATTCTGTACGAATACCTTATTTACAGTAGAGGATATTAGCGTGCCAAATTAGAGTACTTAAATAAATTAGAGTAAACTTCATAGTTGAAAACAGCTCTATCACATAAATCAGCGTTCATTACTCTAATTGTTTTTTTTAGTTTTTGTACTCTAATTTTTTCATTACTCTAATTACGATTCGCGGTGTACTGTACTCTACGGCGGTACCTAGTACGAATTATGTACTTAGAAATGCCAATTTCGGCCCAGTAGAATTTACCAGCTGAATTCTGGTAATTCATTGATTCGCCAGAAATTCATCAGAAATTTTAGCAATATTAAATTTTTGAGAAGCGCGACCGTTCTCTCCAACCGTAACAGAAGGCGCATAGAAAGGCTTAAAACTTAAAAGACCGTAAATTGTGTGACGTATGGTAGCCATTGTCACGCTGGCACGGATGTTTTTAGAAACGCGAGCCGTACAAAGTCCGTGACGCAGCGAGCAATACAAATTGTACGCACCTAAATGAGAAGTTCGTACAGTTATGTGCAGTTTTATCGTACATTGGTCCATGGTTTTATGTACAGTTTTGCTTTATACAGTTTGTTACTGCCGCGTCAGACTAGCCGCTGCAACATGATTGGTTCCAACTTCCGATGCAATTGGGGAAAGGAAATGGAGAGTTCAGAGTTGACAGAGATTTTCAAACGAAAGAGGTCATGCCTCAACTGACTTCGTGTCATGCCCATGATGCGTCATTCACATAATCACATTTAAAAATTAAAAGCAAATATTTGGAGGATCGGTATCTCGCAAAACCGAAGGCGTGGTGCCTATGCATGCGTGATGCATCACTCTATTTTAGTAGGTAAAGTGGAAACCCGAAAGAAAATTGATATCCAGCAAAAATCCTAAAGCATAAAAAATATTGACCATGGTCTTGGAGCCCGTGCATGTCATCGATGACTCAGCGCTCCAAAAATCTGTCGCGCAACACCTCGCGCTCCAACACGCTATACAATACCTTTGTAAAGTACACTTTCCCAATATTATACCGTACGACAATTCAGATACCTCCGTACGGCGCTCCCGCATTGTAATCAATAAAGTGCCACAGTGGTCCCACCTGGATTGACCTTTGACGCCTGAATTCCTACTTGGCTTGTCCAAGTGTACCTATGTTCGCGTCATTCCTGAACTGTGGTCCCTTTCAGACATGTCAGCAACTTTGTATGACGTGGATTTATCCAGTGTGAATTCCTGCCCAATGTTTGGGGAACCGCCCAAACGTTACTTTGTAGAGGTTGGGAAGAATCTGCCCAAGGAACAGAGAGAGAAAGCTTCAATAGATTCGTTATTCAAATAGGGGGTGCTGCAACACATTTTATGATTCTGTTTCATTGCAGCAGGAGAAGCAGAAGCAGTCAACTTTTGCAAAGGAAAGCATAGTAGTTGAACAGGAAGGAGGTATAATATAACAAAGACAAAGAGAGGAGACTTCTGAAGGTTAGCAGACGAAGGTGAGTAGTACAGTTATCAGTTTTAGTCTGAACTTGGGAACAAATTCAAAGCTGTGTTATATTTTAAAAGATATACCCAGCTGCCATGTGCCAGATTTATTCTTTTCCTATATTTTGTCATTGTTGCACACTACTGGCTGGAATAATGTTGTTAGCAATGTGTACAGCAAATTTTGACTTTGGACAATGTTCACGGCCTAAAAGTCAATTCTTTGTCTGGCTCCAATCAACTCCTTTGTTTAATTTGGAAACATTTATAGGTGCATGAGCTGACAGGGTCTTTCTCAATTGATCAGCCAAGTTTTAGTGTCTCAAATTAGGCGTCTCATTTAGACAATTTTTACAATGGCTACATCACTGGTACAGTTCTCTCAAATGAGCTACTTATTTTCACTGCTGAAAAATTACCTTTTGCTATGATTGTTTTTTTTTTTTTTTTTTCTGATCAATTTTCAATATCTATGACTGCATAGATGGAGTTCCACGTGCCTACCATGGATCGAACTCCTGCTCAACGGTATCCACAGGGAGTACGGATTCGTGGAGTGATGAAACCAGAGTATGAGAAGATATTGACTCCAGGTAACTGTGGCGAAACTCGATTGTTTCTTTTGTTGTTCTTTCCTATTAGCTTCGTGCTGTAATGGAAGTTCATACTTGTTATGAAACTAATGCACGATTTTTTCTTATTTTACAGATGCTGTTGAATTTGTCGCGGATTTGGTGAGAACTTTTAGGCCTCGTGTGAAGTACATTCTCGCATGTCGTGCTGAGACTCAGGCAAGATATGATGCTGGCGAGCTGCCTGGATTCTGTCCTACAACTGCAGCTATCCGTGCTGGTGAATGGAAGTGTCCCCCTCCCCCTACAGCGATTGCAGATAGGCGAGTGGAGATAACCGGACCAGTGGAGAGGAAGATGGTCATTAACGCACTCAACTCTGGAGCCAAAATGTTCATGGTGAGAGTCGTTGAGAAGTCCGTCAGAATCGGCACAATTCGTTGTTCAACTATTATGCAGATTAATCTTGTATGGATTGTATTTATGTTCTTAAATGCATGGAGTTGCACTCTTTTTTAAAAGATTATAACTGTGCTTCGCATATAAGCTGATGCCGTGGTGGTTATCTGTGGGTCCCTGCTTCTACGTTCATGTAGTAGCTTACATAAATGCTGTAAAATTTGCATTGCTGGAAATAATTGTCTAACTTTTGCTAAAACCAACAGGCTGACTTCGAGGATTCCTTAGCCCCCGTATGGACAAACGTAATGGATGGTCACATCAATCTTCGAGATGCTGTAAATCGCACTATCCGATTTGAGGACAAAGCCAGAAACAAATCCTATACATTGAATGACAAAACTGCAGTAATGCTTGTCCGGCCTCGTGGTTGGCATCTTCCTGGTAAGCATCTAGCTCCTCAATGTATACATTGATATATTTTGTTCGTAAAATAAATGCATGCCATGAGGCTTTTCAAACTACTTGCATAAAAGATGATATATAGTTTTGTCATTTTGACAATAGTACACCAAGTCTGGACACTACAAACGGCGGATTTTCATTTTCAATTGCAGTATCAAGCATGAAACTTTTTGAAGATTGTGTCAGACCCTTTTGACTTCATTTGAAAATTGCCCTGATTGTGAGGGAGTACTTGTGGTAATGTGGGTCACGGAATATAGGAACTGACTTTTTCTATTGTCTTTGTAAAAGGCCATTCATTTGTGACGTGTATAGTTGAGTGAAGCAACCTGAAATCTTTTCTAGTCTTAGTGGAAACTTTTTATCTTTGCCTGGCTGGAACTTAATAGAAAAAAAATTATGTTCTTATGTCGATTGTCTCTGTTTATTTGATTTTTGTTTGCAGAGGCTCACTTTGAAGTGGATGGTGAGCCGGCAACCGGATGTCTTGTGGATTTTGGCCTCTACTACTTTCACAACCAGGCCAGTTTTCGAGCAAAGCATGGAGGTGCTGGACCATTTTTTTACCTCCCTAAGATGCAACATTCACGAGAAGCTGCTCTTTGGAATGCTGTCTTTGAAAGAGCTCAGGACAGGGTTGGAGCTCCCCGTGGAACCATCAAAGCAACATGCCTTATTGAGACTTTACCAGCAGTATTTCAAGTAGGTTTTTTTTTTGCTACGTTTCAGTATCAATTTTTATCGATTCTTTTGCATATATCACGCTTCTCTCTGAACAAATCAAATGTTTTGTCATAATCTTGAATTCGTGAAGAATTGATTGAACGAGTTCACTTGACGTGTTCATTTTTAAATTGCTACTATCTGGATATCAGTCTATTTTGTTAATGATGTTAATGATTGTTGTGCAGATGCATGAAATCATTTACGAGCTCCGCGAGCATTCTGCTGGTCTGAATTGCGGTCGTTGGGACTACATCTTCTCTTTCATCAAGACCGTGAAAGCTCATCCAGACCGTTTATTGCCTGACCGTAATCAAGTGGGAATGACTCAGGTGCTCTTACGGTGCCTTCGGAAGGGGAACCCGGGGTTTGGAGTGTTATCTGCTGTACCCTTCAACAAAACTTGAAAGAAGCAGTTGTTCTTTCAATGCACATAATTAAAAAATTATGGCATGTGAAGACTGATCTCAAGTATCATTTTTTTTTTGCCTGTTTATTGAATCTGCAGCATTTTCTGAAAAGCTACACGGAGCTGCTGATTAAGACATGTCACAAGCGTGGAGTTCATGCTATGGGAGGGATGGTGAGTAACTCGTCCTACCTTGGGCTGCTGAGTGTTATAAACTGCGAAGTTTTTACATGAAGGGACTCTCTCGCTCACATTTGAAACCGGTCAGATTCTGAGCTGCCATACATGCATTCCGACAGTATGACTTATTATTTTATCGTTTTCCCATTTGAAAATTCTATAAGAAAGTGCCTATGGAGTTGGTTGCTTCTCTAACTTTTTTATTTTTTAATCGGCAGGCTGCTCAAATTCCCATCAAGGATGATCCAGCAGCTAATGAGGCGGCCGCTACGAAAGTTAGGGCTGACAAGCTTCGTGAAGTACTAGCTGGCCATGATGGTACATGGGCGGCGCATCCTGGGCTTGTTTCAATGGTAACTGATGTCTTTAACAAGCACATGGGAACTCCTAACCAGCTCCATGTGAAACGGGATGATGTGAACGTTACTGAGGCTGACCTCTTGGAGATGCCCAAGGGCACGCGGACATTAGATGGCCTTCGACTAAACACACGAGTCGGAATTCAGGTTAGAAAATTGGAACACTTCTTGGGCTGAATGCGTCTTTTTAAGTGGTTTCTTGCTTCATTGATTGGAGAATACTTTCCTTCTTGGGGAATGCTGTTCAACTTATTTGAGTTTTTTGAGGGAGGTGCAGTATTTGGCAGCCTGGATGACTGGCACTGGCTCCGTGCCCCTTTATAATCTGATGGAAGACGCTGCAACAGCAGAGATCAGCCGTGTCCAAAACTGGCAATGGATTCGTTATGGTGCATTGCTTGATGGTGAGCTTGTCCCAGTCCGTGTCAGCAAGGAATTGTTTGGTCGAGTATTGGAGGAGGAGCTTCACCGGATAGCAAGCGAGGTTGGACAGAAGAAATTTGCAACTGGACGATACATGGTGTGTATCGACCCCTTATTGATTATATACACTATCATCAATAGAATGGTTTCCATTATTTCCATCAAAGATTATGTAAACATTTGATGGACCTCTTGTAGCGAGTTACAGTAGTCTGTCACGAGTTCGTGAGTTTCTGTGATAACGGAAGTGGCCCATTAATGTAAAAATAATTACAACTGCAATCTGAATGCACGGCTTTTTGTACCAGGAGCAATGAAGACTGCATTTCTTTTGAATTTGTCCATATATATTCAAATATCAGTTATTTCTTAACGTATCTCCATCATGGACGTCCGCTGGGTTCACCATGGCCGTATCTCTTACAGTTTGGCAAGTTATTTTGCAATTGAGTTTGACTAGTCAAGTCCTAGTCTACGGTACATTTTCATAGTCAATGATGGGGATAGATGCCAATGGTGATATTCGATTCATAGACTGAAAAGGGTTCATAGAACAGGTTTACAGTAGCAGAAAACCGAGATATGAGTATTCTCACTGTCGACAGATTGCTTTGTATGTTAGTTGGCATATTTGCACTGTGATAGATGTCTTTGTTTATATACAAGGACGAAGTTTATTCAGCAAGGAACATATTTGGTTTTGCAGGAAGCTGCAGAGCTATTTACAAGGCAGTGCACAGCATCACAATTGGGAGATTTCCTCACCACCGATGCTTACAAATATATCGCAACTGTTATTCCGGAGGGACCGATATCGAGGTTGTAAGGGACCTGCAGGTAAGAATGTTAAACTAACACTTCACATAATACAAAAAATGTTATGTTGATACTACATAACGTATCAAATTGTTACATCTACAGTTATTTCAAATTAGGACTATATTACTGTTCATATTTAAGAAATTATATCATTCTGGTCATGGTGACGATTATTTATATTTTGGTAGTATGTTTCCTTTGTTGTGGCTTCTCTTTGTACGTTAGACTCATCAAATTGTACTGTGGAATAATTTTGCTTCTATATGTTGCAGATGGGTTGGCTTTCTTGCCTTACCAAATTTTGTGGAGCTAATGATGTCATTTGAGATCGAAAACTGGCTTCCACTATTATTGTACCTGGTTGACTTGGATCAAAACGCTATTTTAGGTGGTTGACATGAATCGCATCGTTCAGTTTAATGGAAGAGACTTAACATTGTATAGAAGTGAATGGCAGATATTCTGTAATTTTCATTGCTCATCCAGGCCGTTGTTTTCGAGGTTGGACTTTTACATGTAGTGAGAGATAGCACCTAGGTGTCCAGCTCCACAAACAAAATATGTTCTATGGGAACCCATCATTTAATAGAGTGAAGAATGAGTGACATGTTTTCAGTTCCTCGAACAAGAGTATGTTGTTCTGGAGATACCTTGGCAATATGTGCATTTCTTTGGGTGGCTACTATGGAGACACTTGTTCGACTGGGTTGGTACAGTGGAAGTCGTAGTTTTTTTGGCGTGAATTGCGTTGTTGAAATGTTTGCTACATTAGATTTTATTTTAATTTTTTTAAATTATTTTTTGGTGTTAACAAATCACATAATGGCAAACTCAAAATTGACATATATGTTGAGTTGTCAATAATCTAATTTCTAGATGTTTTTCTAACAAAATTGGAGAATCAAAGAAAGTGGTAAAAAGGAATGGAGCAAAACATCAGATCCATGAGTTATAAGGAGAGAGTAAAAGGATAATACTGGTAACTGATCAGAATAGGGAAAGGCTAAATGACAAGCTGAAAAGTGATTTTAGAGATATTTATGGAAACCAATTGGAATGCAGCAAGTCCAGCAGTTGTTTTGGAGATAAAATTGGAAAATGGATGTTTTAGAGTGCACGGATAAACCACACATTTGGAACTGATAGAGGTACAACGTGTATTAGGGTTAACAAATTTTTCGCCACTTGAAACATATTTTCTTCGTACACATGTCCTATTTTCACATGGAGACTGCAAATCGGAAGGTGGGAATCTTGGCTTTCGATCGCAACCGTCAGATCCATAATCGGACAAGCGTGTACGGAGGAAAAATGTTTTAAGTGGCAAAAAACACATTAAACTAATAGAGATACACGGTGTAATAGTTTAGTAAGAGCGCTTTGCAACCAATATCTTGAGCAAACCTCTTGCCCCTCTCTTCTGCTTCCCAATGTGCACATCTGCTGTAGTTCTCAGTAGCCAAACTCATTAAATAAGCTGAACCAGAATATTCAAGCTGAACCAGAAAGGATCACGGGTAAAACAGAAACTAGTTTTTAATTTTAGTATCGTGGAAGAAGTTTGTATAGAACCATTACAAGCGCCTGGAAATCACCTGCAGGATAAATATTAAGTATTTACATTTGTCTTTGTACTGTGCATCTATTTCAGCAGGCGATTTGAATCATGGATGAAGAATCCCGCACTGTTTTAAAGTAAAGACGAATGGGTTAATTACAACATCTGGAACGAGTACAGTTTCTATGTACCCATTTCCTATTTGTTAAATTTGTAAGTTTACTGCGAAGATAATAGTGGTAACTCCTAGTCCCAATATTATTTTGGCGCTATAAGGTTTTTATTCTATATAAGGTATTCATTCTATATGATCCTTTATTCTATAAGGCATCTATCGCAATTTGTATTGCTTCAGGGCTGAGATGACGAACAAAATTTATCCTTTTATCATTTTGTGCCGGAAATAACCAGTGTCTTTTGTCATACATGCGCGCTGATTTTCATGAGGCTGGAAGGAGAGAGGGAGGGGATGGAGGGGGGGAAGGGAGAGAAGGGGCAGGAGAGACAGGAGAGGACAGACGGGAGTGACAGGACGGGATGGGAGGGAGGGAGAGAGGGAGGCAGGTAGTGGATGGAGCAGAAGGCGGAGAGGGAGGAGAGGGAAAAAAACCAAGGACAAGGAGAAACTAACAGTTACCTGCTTGCTACTCACCTCAAAGTTCTGTTTTTTTCTGGTTATTGAAGTTTAATAGCACCCACACACTTTTCAAATATGTAAAGCCCGTAAAAAGTGTGGAAGGAGAGAAGAAACTTCCCAAACTATTAAAGGATTTCTCTAAAAGCTGCCAAACGATATATATATATATAACACGAAGAACACCGAACAAACATGGAATAATAACCACTAAAGAAGATGAAAAACGAAGGACAGAAAAAGAAAGAAAGAAATAACACGAGAAACCAAAAACAAAATATAAAAAACCAAAATATCAGAATATCAATATCAAGAACTGGTGACAATAGTAAAATACCGTAAATGAAGCTAGAATAAATTCTCCCCGGAATCTACATTTGTCATGTGAAATCTTTGTTTAAACACAGCAAAAAATGTTGCAGAAACTGACGGAAAGTACAAGGCTGAAACAGTGAGCTGTTGCATGAAAAAGTACGGATGATAAGGAAAAGACAAAAGTTCAACTGTAATTATTCAAATCCCGTCTAACCAGGAAAATCCTATAATTTGCGGTCCTAACGAATATAAACAACACACGAACAAAGAATATAGAGAAACAAAGGTAAAAAAAAAAAAAAAAAAAAAACGCACAAAACAAAATTACAGCTGCAAATCTGTCATAAGTTCGTATCACTAAACAACTAAACTAGTCCTTTATACAAACATCTTAGACCTGAAAAAAAAAAATACACTCGAAGAAAAAAATGGTGAATTTCCATCATCCACAAGAAGGAAAAACCAACAAGAGAGATTGGCTCAGCCATCTTGTCCTGTTATCTATAAAGAAAAATGTACTGCCGAGATCGCCTCTCACTAAACCCAAATCATCCGTTCCGTTCATCCCGTTAACTTTCCGTTTTCCCGTTTTTCTGTCGAAGGATTGTTACATGCCTGGTAATTGGCGTGGAGTTGGCAGAAATCTCCCAAAGGAAGTATGGTCAGAAGTGGTATATGGTGCAAAACCGAGTTGTGGTCTTGAATCCAAACCCTCGACATCGTTTCTCATCACAGAAAGCTCGGGATGGTGAAGAGGGATAACAGGCTGAGAGGAAGGCTGTGATCTCATATAGGAGCCCACCATATTGGCTTCTCGAATGGCATTCAAATCCTGGTCCATGGAATCGTAGCTCTGCATCACAGAAGCTCCATCGAGAATAGTATTAGTTTTGAATCATGGACTTCTAACAAGAATAGTATCAGTTTTGAATCGTATACCCCTATCGAGAATAGTATCAGTTCTGAATCATATGCTCCTATTGAGGGTAGTATTAGTTCTAAATCATTTACAAGGAGAGTATTAGTTCTAAATCATATACTCCTATCGAGAATAGTATCAGTTCTGAATCATTTGCTCCTATCGAGGGGTAGTAATAATTCCGCGCCGTGCACTCCTATAGAGGATAGTATTAATTCCGCATCATATACTCCGAACCAGAATGGTACACCGCTATTAGAGTTAGTGAATGATACGAGATAACAATTCATTAGAATTAGTGATGCTAAATCATGTACAGTGACGTGGCTCATTGTGCATGTAGCATTCCATCATTGGCAGCAAATGACAACTCCCGCATTATAGCAGATATAAGACAGTTGAAATTGTTTTCAATTAGATTTAATAAGCCTCCTTCCTTGAATGATTGAGTTCATCCATTGACTTCCGCCTTCATTGAAAATTTCTGAATATCTACTTCCACCAGGATGACTCACGTGCAAAGGAGCCATAGAGCTGTGAAGTTGAAGGTAAGACGAGGCCTCTCTCTCCTGGAGATCTGGATTTAATGTATGATGAAAAGACCGTGTCTGTAATCGCATGGACGACATGGATCCAGCCGAGCCATCTCCTCCAATGTGGGATTGCTCAAACTGAATAACCGGCCATTTGAGAAAAAAACAAAACAGAAATAAGAGTATGTATACAATGCAACAAAAGAACCATGTCGTTGCAAAAACAGTCTTCATCTGAACCTATCTGACCAGCTTTCACATGTCCATTGGTAAATTCACTGCATATTTTAGTCCAAAAGGCGCCATTTCCAAACCTCATTTCCCCCGTAAAACAATCAGAAAGTACCCACCTGAGGAACAATGGACTGGTCTCCACCTCGATGACTTATCATCCCAGTTTGATGTCTGTACAAAGGCAACTGCTCCTGATCCCCTTGTGAAATATAATCCCGGGATATGTCCATTTGAGGCATTGGTTGACATATAATAAAGGACCTTTCTTTCTCTCCCATCATGTTTCCCCCCATTCCTAACCCTAAGTGCATCCTGGGATCCTGCCATAGTGAGGGCGATCCATACTCATGTGAACGAGCCTGTTGCTGCCCTCTCTCGTCTTCTTGCATCCCAACAGATACCATATGATTTCCTGAAAACTCGTCTCTCTGTTGATCACTGTAGTCCCTTTCCGGCATTTGGGTATCCTCTAAACCTCCGGATAAATGCAACTGTTGATGCATATGTTGCTCATAATGCATTTCTTGCTCCTGTAAATTGTCGTCTTGTGACTGTTGTATATGATGATCATGGACATTTCTTTGCTGAACCACGGAGGAGGATAAATTCAAACTCCCCTTCTTCCCTCGATTCCTCTCCTTCCCTGCACCCCTCTTCCCTAGCTGTGACTTCTTACTTTTCCCACTTACTTTCGACTTCCTCGTTGCCTTTATCGACGAGACCGGTCCCTCATTCGGTGGACCCACTAACCCGGTATAAAGTTCACTAGTTAGGTTTTGACCTTGAGGCGTTTCTCCTTGTTGAGTTAACTCTAAACCAGATCCTTTGACACAAAAAATAGCGTTTTCTGGACCGACATAAGTCAAAGATTGTTGCAAATTATCAGGATCCGTTCCTTCGGTACTGTCTCCAAAAATATCTGATTGCAACGGTGGAGGAGGTTCCCCGACTGGATGTTCCTCTTTCGGCATTTGCTTCTCAAATCGTTCAATGGCCTGCATAAACCACCATATTAGGATTTTTCAGGGTTTTTTATCGCTATGAAGTTGTCTAAGGTATAAACATACAAGAATTGAGGTGTGTACCTTCAATAATGGTACAAATCAGTGCCACTCTTCAAAATACTTAAGAGGTAAAGTTGTTTAAGGCATAAACATACAAGGAAATAGTGTGGTGTGTACCCTCAACAATGGTACCAATCAGTGCCAGACACTTCAACTTGAAGATAAAACTTAGAAATAAAGTTGTCTACGGCATAAATGTAGAAGAAAATAGTGTGGTGTGTACCTTCAACCATGATACAAAGACCAGTGCCAGACTCTTCAACAACTTCGGGATGAAGTTGTCTAGGGCATAAAGAGACAAGAAAACAGTGTAAACATACAAGAATACAGTGTGGTAAACATACAACAAAACAGTGTGGTAAACATACAAGAAATAGTGTGGCAAACCTACCAGAAAACAGTGTGGTAAACATACAACAAAAAAGTGTGGCAAACATACAAGAAACAGTGTGGTGAGCATACAAGAATATAGTGTGGTGTGTACCTTCAACGACGGTACAAACTCGGTCACTCTGGCTGTCCGCAGGAGATGCTTCCCATGCCCTCCTCCCACATTCATGGGCCCCCTCATCGCCTCCAACACGGCCGCGGCACAGCTTTGCTTCTTAAGCGTGGAAAAATATCGCATTTCTGCTTCGGAATACTGCCGAACCAACCAACTCCAATGTCAGTTTCCTGTCCGGACGAGATAACCTCTCCCTCTCCCTCTCCCACTCTGCCTTCCACTTCCTTTCTCTCTCTCTCCCTACCTCTCCCTCTCTCCCTCCCCCTCCCTCCTCCCACTCTTACTCCCCTCCCCCCTCCCCTTCCCTCTCGGTTGGATATCACCTACTATAGGCGTTACTGGCCAGTAACCGCAGTAATCGTAAAGAAAAAAAAATGTATAAATTGAAATAAAGATAAAAAACCATACACTTTTGTACACATAAGAGAGAGAGTGAATGAGAGAGGGAGAGAGAGCGGGAGAGAGAGAGAGAGAGCGAGAGAGGGAGAGGGAGAGGGAGAGGGAGAGAGAGATAGGGAGAGGGAAAGGGAAAGGGAGAGGGAGAGGGAGAGGGAGTGAGGTCTAGGTCAGAAACAAAAAACGACAACTATCTCACCTGAAGCTGATTGGTGTACTCCTTGTTGCAGTTTACTGCGAGACTAACGAGTCGATGGAAACGAATGGAACCGAGAGGCAACAAGCCTGGCCAATAAAATCCAGAGGACGGATCAGCTCTGGCCTGAAAAACTCCAAAAAGAGTTTAAGAAAGCAACTCAAGGAGACGAACAGAACCTGCATGCACATTCCCATTCATGAAAACCACATGAAAAAGAAAAAAAACTGCTCTTTTCCCTCCTAAAATATCCTCGTCAGAAGGGACGACGATGGTTCTGAGAGCTCATCTATCGTCTGATGCTAAGGCAAAAAATGGAGACCATCTACAACATGAAAGATAACATGAGATAAAAAAAGGAGATTGTTCTTTGGAAGATAAGAATTTTCTAGATTTGAATGTCTCTTTTCCTTCTGGTTTACAGTCGATTTCCTCCCAATAGGTTATCGAGTATTGAGACTTGCTCAGTCCCAGTCTTACACAGAAATAATCAACAGTCCAGTCAACTCACTTTTATACTCACTAATGAGAGAGTCCACAAAATACGTACCTGACAAAATCGCATCAGCCAACAAACTAAGGACATCTGGCAAGTCTTTGCCTGTCAATAGCTTCGTGACTGCTTTATACTTCTCAAAAATATGCCTCTCAGCCTGTAAATCTTTCAGCTTGTCAAATTCATGTTGAAGTGCTTGTTTTGTTGCTCTCAAACGCCCCGCGACCTGTAAAGCAACAGATTTTTCCTCACTTTTTTTTCCAAATTTTTAATAGACGCATGGAAACACTGTGAATCGCTATTACCGTTAACAACACTAATTTTACGCCCTTTTTTTTGGAGCCTCAGACCACAGCATAGCTTTAATAATACTATTATTCCTGTTCGTAACCCTAATTTGGTAAACAGTCAAAAATCCTCCAAGTTTGCCAGAACCTAATTAAAATTAAAAACGCTAAAAAAAAACTCCACGCTAATAATTTCTTTACTGTAATAGCGATTCACTGTTGTATTTTCCAGAATAAAACCACTCAAACAGTTACGACAAACACTAAAGCATGCAATGAAACTTGTACTAAAATCGTAACAAGAAAGTTCATTTCCAGATTGAATAAAGCCCAATGAAGTTATTACCATTCTGCAATGACAAGTCAAACAATTATTGAACAGTCCTCAAACGATTCTCAAACAATTCCCAAACGATCCTCAAACGATTGTAAAACGATTCTCAAACGATTCCCAAACAATTCTCAAACGATTCCCAAACAATTCTCAAACAATTTTCAGATGATTCTCAAAAAATTCTCAAACAATTCTGAAACAGTTCTCGAACAGTTCACAAACGATTCTCAAATGGTTCTCAAATCATTTTCAAACAATTCATAAACAGTCCTCAAACAATTCTTGAACAATTCCCAAACAATTCTCAAACGATTCTTCAACAATTCTCACACAATTCTCAGCCGATTCTTGGACATTCTCAAACAGTTCTCAAATAAATTAAAGCTTTCGCTCTCACCTTTTGAGATTTCTTCAGCTCACACGCCAAGTTTCGGATGCGTTCCAAACGATCTTCCGCGGACAATGCTTTCGCAGGCACACGAGAATGAGCCGCAGTTGAGGGAGGCTTCACAGCATCACTACCACCTTTTTTCTTTTTATTCCCCACTCCTACATTCTTATACTCCACAGACTTCTCTAGACCATCACTATAATCCTCCCTCACAAGACGTCTCTTCTTTTCCCCCACCTGTTTGTCGTCCACCGCTTGCAAATCTCCCTTTTTTGCCCTAATCACATCCTTAATTCTCGCAGGTCTCATCAGTTGCGAATCCGACAAAAGACAGTCTTCGTCTTCCGCACATTCCACTTCAATAACCATCTCTCTTAACCCTAAATCTCCACTAACACCGCCATGGTCCTGCGTTTCACCTGCATTGCCAGTCAAGTCACCAGCTGGTAGAGTTGCACTGTCATCCATGGCGCCTCTCCTCCTCCTTCTCCTACCTTCTTCTTCTTCGTTGTCGAACTCGTCTTGCTCCTGCTGCTCAGTTTGTAAACAATCTCCATCCATACAATCTGTCAGCAAATCTGCTGCTTGCAATCTCTCCTCCTCCTCCTCCTCCAACCTTTGTACCAACTCTCCTCTGGAATCCTCTTTCTCTTCGCCGCAAACACTTGTTCCATTATTATTACCGCTGCCTTCAGCTGCCACGTCATCACAATCTTCTTCTGTACGGAACGAATGAAAATCGGCGCCGGAATGTGGATCCCAGCAATGGTCCACGTCATCACCATCTTCTCCTGTCGCATGCTCGTGCGTCACAACAACATCATTCGGATTCAAATGTGTGACGTCACATGTAACTGTTCTCCCATCCGTTCCGTTAGGATCTTCCATGAAGCTTGCATCTCGACCGTCGACAAACGGAGATTCTTCGACAGCTGTCTCGCAAGCAGATGACGTCACGTTTTGTCCTGTTGCGTCATCAGATGCACCTTTCAAGCGAGGTCTTTCCATGAGACTGGCGAAAAAACCGGCGGTTTCGGCGGCGGCGTAGGACATAGGTGTGGGAGGCTGGTTCAATTCGATTGGTAGACCAGATTCGGCGCCTGAAATCGGGGACAGATTAACGGTCGGATGTGGTTCAGCGTCGGAATTTGGACGGCCAGGATTTGCTGCCGGCCGGTTGGCCGCTTTTCTTTTGTTTCTGGCGCGGTTTGTCAGTGTGGAACCCTCCGTGGTTGGGTCCAGAAATATAGGAACTCTGCGAGGCATGGTGAGAGAGAGAGAGAGAGAGGGAGAGAGAGAGAGGGAGAGAGAGAGAGAGAGATTGGTGGAGGGAGGGAGAGAGGGAGGGAGAGAGGGAGAGAAGGATTGGCGGAGAAAAGGAGAACGGGATGAAAGAAGAGAGAGGCGAGGAGAGAGAGAAAAGGAGACGACGACTGGACTTGAATTAGTGAGGATGGTCGGCCAAAGTCATACTGCCATGATTCATCGAATTTCGTTGCTCGAGAATCAACGTGATTGGACAATGGAATCGAATTTTTGTCTTTATATTTACGGGGGACCCTACGGAATGTCCCATAGAGCGTACGGCTGCGTACGGCTTCGTACGTTAAAGGAAGTGACGTAAGTTCAGAAGCCAAAATCAACCGTGCGCATACTTACGATAGAGAACAGGAAAAGACAAAAACACCCAGATTCGCGAGATATTTTGTTCGTGTCGGCGGAAGTATGACCCTGAACGTACGGACGTGGTACGAATGACAGCCTGACGTGCATTTTCAAGCGGCTGGAAGCTGTATTTTATATCGTATTTTATATTTCGGGTTTCGAGGTAGATGTGGTGATTCACGCGCCGAAAAATTGTAATGAATCCCAACCGTAGATTCGTGGGCTGGTGCGCTCCATCGAGATCCAACGGCTTGGTGTATTTTCCGATGGGAAAATATTTAGATTTGGAATATAGTTATGGTTTTTTTGTCGTTTTCCTAGATGAACCAATTACAATGTTTCACAGTTTGTCCTTGTGAGTACATTCGGTACATGACAGGCCTTTTGGATTCTCGGTTACCGTACAAGAAAAAAAGCAAGCAAAAATTATAGGGAATGGCTACGGAAAAAGAGAAAAAAAAAAATCAGATTTGCTCGAGACAGTTGGGTCCATATAACGCGTTTATTATTTTTTCTAGGTCGAAGAAAGCATTCTTGTTTTTTAGTGTCTCGAACGAGCGTTTTATCTCCACATGCTCCCCCAAAAAAAACAATCATATTTTTCATAAAAATAAGATATTTTTTTATTTTTTTTTGTTTCGTGTTTACTGTCATACCCCAATTTTTTTCTTTAATATTTTGCACCCGATCGAAGAAAATCGAAAACGACCGCGGGCAGACTCTTTCGTGGCATATTTTGCTGCCACGTGTCACGGGTGCGTCGCATACAGTCTTTGACAGCGGTGCATCGCCACGTTCGCACGGACAAAATTGTACGACGAAAAACTTTCGTTCAGACTTTGGCACGTTCTGTCTGTCATGTCACGCGGGTAAGTACGAAACTTTGTCAGATCCAAGAAACAAAGAAATATTCCAAAAAATAAAAAATAACAAAAGTCGTCTAAGGGCGGGCACCGCTACGTCAGGGGACAAAAGTTGTCATTTTCAATGGACAAAAGTACAGTACTGTAGTCATTAACAATGTCGCTTTGACGGATCAGAATCTGCTAGCAACGTACGGATAGTAAATACCAAATCATTGAAAAGGCCTTGAAATGATCACATTTGGGCCCCGCATGGAGTGGGGCCCTAAGGGTTAGGGTTTTACGAGTCTCCATGAGACGATTTGGAGCTGACGTGGCAGAACGTGCCGAACCACAAATTTGTTTAACAAATTTCGTTTTTTGTGCCAGTATATGAGAAGTGTTTTTTAACTTCCGGTTTGTCAACCTATATTTTGGAAACGAATCGAACTTCATACGTTTTTTAAGCGAATTTTCACACCTGGATAACGGCCGTCTTTACTGTCGCTGTCAGGTAGTGTTGGGTATCGAGGACCACTTGCCGATATTCGATATGTACCGAATTTTAGGTACCCGATAATCGATATATCGCTTCGATATATCGATTATCGAAATATCGCGATATATTGCCGATATATCGTATCGACGATATATCGAAAATGAAAATTTAAAATTTTTTTTTCAAACCCCCCCCCCCCCCCCCCCCCCCCCCCCCCCCCCCCCCCCCCCCCGAGCACTCAGTGGGGGGGGGGGTTCCGTACGATTTTCCGTACAGTTTTCCGTACAGTTTTCTGTACAGTTTTCCGTACTCTCACTGTACGGAAAAAGCAATTTTTGCGATATATATCGCGATAATTTATGTTGGTCCCGGTACGATATATCGAGGAATCTGTTCGATCGATATTCGATATATCGAATATCGAAATTATCGCGATATGAAACTACCCGATACCCAACACTACTGTCAGGTATATATAAAGGGAATTGATCATGGCAGTGACTGTATTGGTTGCGCACAGTCACTTACGTCATTCTGTCAAAAATTGTACGTTTGAAGTACACATTGGTACAAGTAAGTACCGTTGAGTCTAAATTTGACAGTCAATCGGTTGGACAGCTTTAACTTTCAAAATATTGTTTCAACCGCTTAAACTTATGCCGCGCTTGCGAACGTCGACCGTCAAAATAAATTAAGCAATTCATAGCATAGTTCAAAAGTAGTGAAAGTAGGCAATACAATATGCCTATTGTACGCAAAACATACAATATGGCCTTAAGACCCATATTGTATTGGCCCCAAAATGAAAAAAAAATAGTAACAGGGTTGGGTTGCACATCGATCGATAGAGAATTAAACGTCATGTCTAAATTTTGAAAAACATTCGGACAAATTTTTATTTTTTTGTGAGTTTTGAGGTATTTTTTATTTAAACCGTCAGATTTGGACGATCAGACGGTCGATGATCAAAGTAGCGATCTAAAAAGATCACATAAAAAGCCCATAACACAACTAACGATAGGACTTACGTCCGCGTTTTTTTTTTCCGGGTTTTTTTTCTCGCGGAATGTCAACCTATGCCATGTCATCTCGCTCAAATATTTCGTCCGGCGGCGTGCGCTGTACTATGATGATACGTCAGATTTGTACGTGCGTACAAGAGTGTGCACAACGCACACACATACAGTATGCCTACTGTGCGCGAGTTTTGTGCCAAGTTTTGTGCCAAGTTTTGTGCCCCTATCAAATGCCTACCATAAAAACGCCTACTTTTGAACTATGATTCATAGCCTATTCCCACCAGAGCATTTGATTTTCCGAAAACTCATCGGAAAACGTACACGCTTCGACGTCATCAAACATAAGCGCGAAAACAAACCCGAAGTATTAAATGTTCGAAGGACGACGACGGTGGTTCAAAGTCCTGCAGTGTTTTCGCAAGTACAATGAACTAGTCGTCCAGATGTTAATTTGGCTACGTCAACTTTTCGGCGAAATACGCGACTTTAACCCGACTTCAATATCCGGCAATATTTCGAGGAAGCTCGTTTGTACGATTTTCATAGAAAGTCGTACATTATTCCAACGTCTGTCTGTTGCGGAAGTGATTTTTTTTCCGGTAGAATAGGCCATGAATGAAAGGATTGTCGTTCGACAAATAGAAATAAAGTTTCGCACGTACAAAGGATTTTAAAAGTTTCATAATATTATCTAATTCGGAAAATCATCGGAATGGGAAATGCTCCGGTGGGAAAAGGCTATCACAAGGCCGGCGAACGTTTACAGTAACAAAACTGCGGCAACCACATGTAAATAAAGGTGTTGCAGACAGTCACCCCCCGTCGTAACGTGAGCTCCACGGTGAGAGCACGTTGGATATTTTAACTTAGGGTATGTCCCCTTGTGCATAAGTAAGGGTTTTTTTCTGTCGTTTTCCTGTAAAACTTAGTGTCGTACTGCCTAAGTTACAACCGTACGAAGGAATCCCAAATTTGCAGAGTACAATTTGCGTCATCCTCGAATATAGGATGTATGAAAATTTGTCGTCTTGCGTTTTTCGACACACTTCCACGACAAAAAACGTCATCTTCAACCTAACGTTTAAAACATATGCGTGATGTGTTTTAAAACTAGGTATTTTCGATAAACAAATAGGAACGTATATTCGCACGTGCCGTAATTTTCGAAAAAAAAATCATAAGATTTCCAAGGACAAAAAAAAGTACAGAATACGCTATGTTTTGTCCATTTGCATTCTAATACGACGAAGAAAAGTACACAATTTGTTTGGTTTTGTCCTTTTTCGTCCAGTACAGATTTCTTTTTTGCAGGGGTCTTCAAATTCCGATGCCATTTCACGTCGACCAGACAGGAGACGCAAAGGCAAAGTGCCTCGTCTTCAACCGTGAAACGGCACAGGCTAAAAGGCAGTACGTCTACAATGTCACGGTAAGACATGCGACGTCACAAGCAGTTCTAAAAAATAACGTGCAACGACAGATTGTAGACGTTGACAACTGTTATATGTATTGTCGACGTATACAATCGTCACAAGCGTAAGTTACGATTTCGTCCTTACAGACATAGGGACACTTTAAAACCGGGTCCGGCAGATCCGCGCTAAAATACAAAGTAAGTTCGCTAAGTTATAAGTACTTGGGGACATACCCTTAGCTGCAAAATTGAAATTTAGGGTGAGTCTCTGTGTGACAAAGTAAGGGTTTTTTTCTGTCGTTTTCCTGTAAAACTTAGAGCCGTACCGCGTAAGTTTCAACTGTAAAAAAAAAAAAAAAAAAAAAAAAGTACATTTTGCGTCATCATTGAATTTAAGATGTACTAGATGTTGTCGTCTTCTATTCTTCGACCCACGGCCACGCCAAAAACGTCATCTTCAAACTTTTCTTTAAAATACAGGGCCGATGTGTTTTAAAACAAAGTATTTTTCAAAAACAAATAGGAACACGTATTCGCACGTGTAAATTTTTTTACAAAAATTTCAAACTATTCAAGCTACGGCGAAAGGTACATTATTCGTTATATTTTGTCCGTTTGCGTCCATCAAAGTACACAATTTGTTGTGTTTTGTTGCGATTCGTTTTGTGGGGACTTTTCCATTCCAGGAGTCTGAAAACTCCAATGCCATTTGACGAAATCGTAAAAATTTGTGAGGGCGCCCCATCAAGTCGCACACGCCGCCTCTCTTACGCTGCCTTGCATTATCGTGACATCCAACGCAATTTTTTACAATTTCGTGCGTCATCACAGATTATACACTGTCGACAACCGTCACGGGCATTGTCGACGCATACAATCGTCACGCTCTTAAGTGACAACTTCGTTTGGTACACACAGGGACACCCGAAATCCGAGTCCGCCGGACTTGCGCTAAAAAACAAAAAAAATCTCTAAGTTTGAAGTACATAGAGACGCACCCTTAGTCGTATAAGCGTTACATTGAATTTAGACGCAAATTGAAACGAAACCTCTTTAAACTGAGGTATTAGTGTAAGTCTTGTACAGAAATATTAAAACGCACGAAACAAAATTTTGTTGTCAATGTAAGAATGTTGATTCGTAGATAGTGTAGCTCGATTTCGTCGCGCGTGACGACGTGCATTTTTTTCATTTAATTTCAATTGATATTTTTACGCCGGCTTGTTTTATTATAGAGTACAAAGTTTATTTCGTTTCGTGCATTTTAATATTTTCGTACTGGATTTATAGTACTTCAGTTAAAAGAGGTTTCGTTGCAATTTGCGTCTAAATTCAACGTAACGCTTATACGACTATGGGTACGTCCCCATGCATTAAATTATCTATTTTTCTCTGTCTTTTTGCCCTTAAAGGAACTTTGACAAAAACTTTAACCGTACGAGAAAACCATTTTTACCAAAGTAGAGTGAACGTCAATTCATACTTTGGATGTAAAGAATGTTTGTCGTCATATGAACGCATTTTAGCGTTTTTCCCATTCCGACCCCCGGGCAAAAGAATCCAACCCAAAAAATAACTTCATCCAAAATCACCTCGAGGGGGTGATTTTAGTTCAAGTACCGCCCAAACAGCAAATGAAAAACAAACCACGCACGCGCCAAACGATTTGTGCAATTCTGTGTCCTCCATTGGACTACAGAATACAGGAAGCCTCTAGATAGTATTTAACTAACCCACTTCAAGACACAACCACTGCTGCCCAAAAAATCACACTGACAATTTGACTACACCCCTGTGCAGCCTGGACTCCCCTGAGTCCGTAGCAAAAAGAATCACTGAAAACGGCCAACCAGCCGATAAGTTAGGAGTCGGCAAAAATGCCAAGTTTATACAAACTCTCAAAGGGAGAGAGGTTCCTATCTACCAATATTCTCTAAGTCCTAAATCCCTCTCACAACCCCTATCTATTGAAGTACGAACCAATCAGATCACTGTAGGGTACAAAAAAGTACTATGGCCGATGTACTTTCTGTACGGCCCATGTACGACAACGCCATTAAGTGGACGCGTGTCCACTTTTCACTTGTCCTTATGTTCGCCGGAATTCCTGCGACCAAATGTCATCCCTCCGCGTGGCGCCACGTCACGCCACGTCCATAAACGCCAAAAGTGACCATTCCGCGATCGCGACATTGATGTAAGCCGTCGGATCAGATTCAATATTAAATGTCCGCCTTCAGAACAAATGTCCGATTCATTTGTTTTCGTGCGAGATAATGTTCACAATATATAATACTTGGTTCCATGTTCGTCCATTTGTAAGTCGGTTAATTGAATTCATACACGTAACATTGTATAAATAATAATCAAACCTAATGTATCTCAACGGACTCCTACGACAGACTGGTTAGAGCTAACGGCTAAGCCGTGCTCTGCCGGTCGAAGGTTCGAGTCCTGCCGGACTCAACCTTTTGTTGGGAGTGACATAAGTCACTCTTTAGCCCTTCCTGCTAAGCTAGGACAGCCATGGCTCAACCACCCTCTCTATCCCTCAGTGACTACGACAAGTATGGTGGGAAGGGAGAGGAGGTGGAGGCAGGTTGTCCGTCTTTTTCTTTTTCTTATTTGTACTAAATTCAGACCTAGAAAATACCAAATAAAACTACTAATTTCAACAATTTGTAAAAAATTTGGACGAGAGAGATTCCTCGCTATTTTTACTCGTTGCTGTCACGTGCTATGTATGGAAAAAAAATGCAGGGGTGTCGGACTTCCACTTGCATTCATGGGTCTTCAACATAATATTTTGTCGTCATCGCCTCTCTTCTCTCCCTCTCACACTATCGCTTGTATCTCACACTTTTTAGAATGAGACAACAATATTGGTATAAAATGAAAGATATTTGAAAAATTTTTATTTTTTATTTTTTTAGGTTTTTATTTAATGGCAAGTCGAATGAGAAAAGTAGAAAAAAAGAAATCAAGAAACCATGGCGGAAAGTTCTTGAATCCGTGACGTCGACGTTGTCACAAGTGAGCGTGACATCACAATGTCACCAAACCCTAAACATCTACAATTTCTAAAAAAATCTAGACGTCTACAACTGTCGTTGTTTTTGTTGGCGTCACCAATCGTCCGAAGTTTCGTAGTTGCCTTCAATTGTCACAAAGTTGTACCCACGTGTACAACCCTCACAAATCAAAGTTCAGGTTTTATTTTTGCACATTGGGACGCTCTTCAAAGTAGTACGGAGAATCTTCACTACAGTCCAAAATACTTTATCAAAGTATCGATTACATGGGCACATACCCTAAATTTCAATTCTTCGGCTAAGTTAATATCCAACGTGCTCTAACCGTTGAGCTCACGTAACGACAAAAAGTGATTGTTTGCAACACTTTTATTTACATGTGGTTGTCGCAGTTTTGTTTGTTGAAATAAGTAGTTTTTGGTATTTTTTAGGTCTAAAATATTTAGCGGAAACAGATGAAGAAAATGCAGGCAGCCTGCCTCCATCTCTTCTCTCTTGCCCCCATACTTGTTGTAGTCACTGAAGGAGAGAGAGAGCGATGGAGCCATGGATGCCTCAACACCATAGGAAAGACTAAAGAGTAAGTCACTCTCAACAAAAGAAAAGTTCCGATTTCACTTTTGCACATTGGGATGCTCCTCAAAGTAGTAATGAGAATCTTCACTACAGTCCAAAATACTTTATCAAAGTATCGATTACATGGGCACATACCCTAAATTTCAATTTTTCGGCTAAGTTAATATCCAACGTGCTCTAACCGTTGAGCTCACGTATCGACAAAAAATGATTGTTTGCAACACTTTTATTTACATGTGGTTGCCGCAGTTTTGTTTGTCGAAATAAGTAGTGTTTGGTATTTTGTAGGTCTCAAATAATTAGCAAAAACAGACAAAGAAAATGCAGGCATCTTGCCTCCATCTCTTCTCTCTTGCCCCCATACTTCTTGTAGTCACTGAAGGAGAGAGAGAGAGCGATGGAGCCATGGCTGCCTCAGCTCCATAGGAAGGACTAAAGAGTAAGTCACTCTCAACAAAAGGTTGAGTCTGGCAGGACTCGAACCAGCGACCGGCAGAGTGCGGCGTAGTCGTTAGCTCTAACCAATCTGTCATAGAAGTCCGTTAGGAGATATAGGGTTTGATAAGTATTTAACTTATTATATAATACTGAAACCATTTAACTGAAATATGGATGAATGAACATAGAACTTGTTAAGGTTTAGTGCGAACGTCATTTCGCACGAAACAAATGAATCAGACATTTGTTTCAACGGTCGACATTTGATGTCGGATTTAATCCGACGGCGCACATCATCCTCGAGATCGCAGAATGGTCACTTTGGCTTTTATGGACATGGCATGACCTGGCGCCGCGTGGAAGGATGACATTCGGTCGCGGGAATTATGGAGAATATACGAACGAGTGGAAAAGTGACACGCTTCCACTCAGTAGCCTTCTCCTACACCGGCCGTACAGAAAAAACATCGGCCGTAGTACCTTTTCTGTACTTTATTGTTATATGATTGGTTTGTACTTCAGTAGATAGGGGTTGTGAGAGAGGGTTAGAACTTAGGAAATTTTGGTAGGTAGTCACCTCTCTCTCTAAGAGAGCTTTGTATAAATTGGCATTTTTTGCCGACTCATAACTTATCGGTTGGTTAGTCGTTCTCAATGATTATTTTTGCTACGGACTTAAGGGAGTTCAGGCTGCAATGGGGTGCAGTCAAACTGTCATTTTGCCTTCCTAGACAGCAGTGGTTCTGGCTTGACGTGGGTTAGTTAAATACTATCGAGAGGCTTCGTGTATTCTCTAGTCCAATGGAGGACACAGAATTGCATTGTTACCGTAAACGTTCGTCTACCGTGTGAATTGCTAATATTGTTTTGATGGTCAATGTTCGCAAGCGCGGCAAAAGTTTAAGCGGTTGAAACAATATTTTGAAAGTCAAAGTTGTCCAACCGATTGACCGTCAAATTTAGACTCAACATTACTTTATTTGTACCAATGTGTACTTCAAACGTACAGTTTTTGACAAAATGACGTGAGCGATTGTGCGCAACCATATCAGTCACTATCATGATCAATTCCCTGTATAAAATGGTGTAGTACGGTACATATTTGTACTATAGTACCGTGCTGTAGTACATAAATGTTTATTTCGCATAAATTACCTGCATGAAACGCCCAGAATTTAATGAATATGCGCACGGAATAAATGAAGTATTTATAAAATGCGCTGACCGACTTCGATTTTACAACAAATAAAAGGAAATAAAAGCATGTTAAAAACAGATAAACAAGCAGAAATGATGAAACGTCTATTTTTTCAAATAATTTCCGTACATTTACAGCGAAAATGTATACGAAATTTACGAAAAGTTCAAGATCATGAAAAAATAATGTTTGTGAAAAAGTAAAAAAATCACGAATATAACAAACTTTCATTACATTACTGTGCTGAATTGAGCAATTTTTGCGCTACGGACAAATGTTGAGAGCAGTGAGAGGATGCACTGCACGCGTCCACGTGAGCCCCCCATTTCATTCCATTTTACGACGCGCTGCGCCGCGCGGATGTGGTGTGTATAAATATGTTTAGGGTTTTTTTCTCATTTGTGTTTTTTTTTTATAAAAAAAAAACACAACCACTTAAAAACTCTAAAGTAAAATGGAAAGTACCCGGGCGCTATCTTGCAAATGGTGAGAGGAACGCCGTTTTTGAGTGTAAAATACGATTCTCACCAATCTCACCCATCGCGCCAACTCGTAAGAAACGTATATTGTACTGTACATATAATAAATCGTGAATCTGTTGTTGTTCAAATTGTGCGATTTTATTTCAGTTTTTCTGATTTCCACATATAATTCGTGACTGTTAAAAAAATCGCAAAATAACTCAATGTACTTTCTGTCCGGTAAACTCAAAGGACAATTTACAAGAAAGTACAATACTTTCCGTACAATGTACGATTTTTTACGGAAATGTACGAAATTTTACGAAAACATAAATCATAGTTATTACTACTTTCTGTCCAATAAAGTGAACAAAAAATTCATGGAGCATGCACGTAAATTTATAAAAAAATTACAGACTTTTTTTGAAAAAAGACGTTTAAATGTCACACTATTTGCCTGCTGGAAAGTTTGAAAACTGTAAGAACGTCATCTACAAAATTTTTTGAAAGAAGCCGCCATGGAATACAGATAATAAAACAGATAAGATAGTATCAAAAAGACGGACTTTGACAACAATTTTGCATTGGCCGACATTTGAACCTTGCACTACACCATCATGCAGTAACCTAACTTATAGTTGTCCGCTACACCGCCAATCGTTATTAGAGTAAATAACGCTAATTTGGTGCATTTTTTTGTTTTTAAACCTGAAACACAATCCATATTTATATTTTTTCCTAGACGCCTTTTAGGGTTTTTTTTTTAATTAGTGTTAATAACAAAAGTACACCGCAATATTTATAGTGTGGTGTACGGACAACTTTTTCCATACCAAAATGTACTTTTTGAAATACAAATGTACAAAGATTCAGTTAATGTAATTGCGCACGCATGTGAATGTGTAGTGGGAAAAAGAGACGCGAATTCAAATATTATAATTTTGGCGTATGAATTGTCAATTTTTGTGCGGATACATATATTGGTGTATACATCAATACGGCGGGCATTTATTATTTCGAAAAAAACCCAAATTAGAGTTAGTGATTAATAAGTATATATATATATATATGTTTTTTTTTCTAATTAGCGTTAATAACATTAATTTTCTTTTACGCTATTTATTCCTTTACTCTTATAGCGATTGGCGGTGTACTGCACCAGTCGATGAGAAAACTCTGATGCGCACGTGAAGTTTATACATATTTATTAGTGTTGTGTATCGGTAAAAAACTTATCGCGATAACACCGATACCGATAGTTATCGGTTATCGAACGGTCAGAGGTTCCGATATATCGGTCTGGGACCAACAAATTCCATATCGGCGATAACTTTTTAAAAATATAGTATGCATACAATAGTATTGTATAACATACTGTATTATATAATTTTCATTATATAGCGTGGAATGCCACGTATAAGAATTTGTTCCGCGTATCTATTTAACTGAAAATCTTTACGGACAGCGCTGCACATAAACGTCGACAAATATAAGTTAATACTTTATTGTTATAAAACTATACTATCGAAAAGAAAAAAATAAAATACATTGTAAAATTTCTGAATCAAACTTTTTCCAAAAAAAGACGAACAGACTGAAAGAAGCAGACGAACACACCTGTCAGACTGCCGCCATTTCCAGACGCCATATTTTGAAAATTCTGGCAGCAGGAATTTTGAAAACCCCCTTAAATTAGGAATAATGATTGAAAATTCGCGACTTTTTACCGGAATCGGGAGTAAGGGGGTCCGCTGCGCGTTCGGGGTATATGACGTACAGTTGCGTGTACGGGCCGTACAGTTATCTGTACGGTCCGTACAGATATCGCCAATAGTTATCGTTATCGGCATTATCGCCGATAAGTACCCGATATTATCGGCTACTTATCGGCGATAAGACCGATGTCGATATATCGTACCAATATATCGATTATCGGGAACCCGAAAAAAGGTCCATATCGGTTATCGGTAAATCCTTACCGATACACAACACTAATATTTATATTTTTAGAATTGTTTAGCACTCATTTAACGGAAAATTTACAAATTGCGCTATATGTAAAATTCATTTTTTTTCAGGTACGAAATAGTACGGATGAAAATTCATTAACGATTTCTTCAAATCGTTCAATGCATTCGTTATGTATAATTTGCCACGATTGAATCGTTCACACTAAACGGTTTGAACAACTATGCGTGGATCGCTTTCAGTGTAAGAAACTATTACAGTACACCGCGTATCGTTATGAGCGTACAAGTTAAATTAACATATATGAATAGTTACCGTTATTAACGCTAATTGAGAATTTGGATTTATTCAAAGAAATCATTTACTCTAATTGGTAATCAGGGTTTTATGAAAATAGTATGGATACTTCTATTTGAGAATCTGGGAAAAATTTGGGGAAACCGAATTAGCGTTTAATATGCTAATAACGATTCACGGTGTAGTGTAATGAAACAATTAGGGTGTGGTTAATCATGAGGTCTTTGTAATTGTACGGGCATCAATATTTATCTGATATAGGGGCCTCGGAAACATTGCGTAACGTTTGTGAATAAGTTTTTATATACGTGTTATAATTTGAGTGGTTTCACGTAAGCATAGGATAAAATCTTAAGAATTGTCAAAGATTTTGAAACCCACTCGTTTCAAAATTTGTACTTGCGTATCATGTACGTGTACTTTCGCAATTTGGATCTGTATTTAAAAAAAAAATGACAAAAAATAGCGTTCGAAACCATGAAGCGAAAGGAAGGCAAAAACCGTACATCCTCTAGCACGAAGGCAAAAACTGTACACCGCAAATCGTAATTAGAGTAAAGAAAAAATTAGAGTAAAAAAAGTAAAAATAATAATTAGAGTTATGAACTCTAATTTGTGTGATAAAACTTTTTAAAAAAGGAAATTTACTCTAAGGGTGACGTTCCATCAGGCGAAAAGTGTCGTAGTTTATAGAAATCCGCGACCCTCCGTACCACATCGTACCGCCTATTTTGTTTTATGCGAAAAACAACATTACAGAGAATCCTGTCGATACTCTCCGATGGTCTTGGAGGTAATACTGGCAGTCGGATGTTCATCTTCGAGGAGTTCGCTTCATTTTTTTTTGTAACTGTCAACCCACCTCTTCGAGTTGGATTGATAGATACATAAAAAAAATCCTGACACGCTGGGCGATTAAGCTACATCACATGGTGGAGAACCAACGAAAATTCTTAAGATTTGCACATAACACTCGCTTTCCAAAATAGAACCGAAAATAAAAACGAAATTTCGTAACATTCCCTCGTCACGCTATTTTCGGTAAATTTTGTTCGTCACACTATTTCTCTCAAAGGACTTTCGTTATGTTCGAAAATTGAAACCCTAAAAAATGAGCTGGCGTACAGACTGGCGTCTTCAAAAAGTATAAAATTTTTGTTGAATGATTACTTCGTACGCAGGTACATTGTACTCAAGTCAAAATTTGAAGTTAAGTTTGTCGGTGCTAAAAATCTGAAAGATATTCAATATCATATTGTAGCTTGCGTGGCGCCAGTCAATTTAAAACACGGCTTAAAGACTCTACGTGATGGAACATCGACTCAATGGACCTGGTTGTAGAGTTTGCCGTACAATTACAAAAACGTATGATGGAACTTCACCCTAATTTATCAATAACTTTAATTTGGGCGTAAATTTGGACGCTGAATATATTCACTTTAAATTAAGTAAAAGTACATAATTTGACTAAACGTACAATTTCACGTCATTATGACGTTTGCATTACGCGGTTTGTTAAAACGCAATTACATGAAAACACTCTGTACTAAATGATTATTTGTATTTTTTTACTTAATAAATTACAGTTTTGCACGGTCAGACACCGACCGTACGCCAAACTATTTAAAACGACACTATAGTAGAGTTATTGACGCTCGTTCAAAAGGTACCTTGAATAACGTAAATAATAATTTAGAATAATGTACTCTAATTATTTGATAGAGTCAAAATTTGGGGCGACGCGATTAGCGTACATAACTCTAACTACGATTTGCGGTGTACTTCATTTCGGCAAAGATTTGACAATCACTTTGTCCCGAAGGCACGTCACTTTAACACGTTGATACAATTTTAATAGTAGTTCATAGTCGCAGGTGTCTATCGTCCGACTTTAGCTACTTTAATGGTTTTGTGATGATGAACTCACCTCCATGAGGTGGGTCCACCATTACAGAGGTGGGTCCACCATTACAGAGGCGGATGGAGAGATTGCTTCGTGGATAAAGACCAAAGTGTAATCGAACGGTCATTGTTTTCTCCCGGAACTTTGGAGAATCATCATCGTATCTTTTGTAATGTTGTTTACAAAAAATCACGAAAAATTGTACGGCGTGAAACGGTCAGGTACAAAGTATGTACACCGCGAATCGTAATTAGAGTTATGCACGCTAATTTTGTCAGACCAAATTTTGACTCTATCACTATAAATAGAGTACATTATTCCAAATTATTATCCACGTTATTTAAGGTATTTTTTGAATGAGCGTTAATAACTCTAATACAGTGCCGTTTTAAACAATGTGGCGTACGGTCGGTGTCTGACCGTGCAAAATTGTACTTCATTTAGTAAAAAGTACAAATAATGATTTGGTACAAAGCGTTTTCATGTAATTGCGTTTTGACAAACTGTGTAATGCAAACGTTAAATGACGTGAAACTATACGTTTTGTCAGATTCTGTACTTGTACTTCATTTACAGTGGATGTATTCAACGCCCAAATTTACGCCCAAGTTATAGTTATTGATAAATTAGAGTAAAATTTATTTTTTAAAAATTATATCACAGAAATTAGAATTCATCACTCTACTTTTTTTTTATTTTTTTACTCTAATTTTGTCTTTACTCTAATTACAATTCGCGGTGTAATTAACCTCACTTCTCGTCTGATGTAGCTGTAATGTTGAGTATCGAAGGCACCTTGACGATATTCGATATGTACCGAAATTTGTATACCCGATAATTGACATATCGATTCGTTATATCAAATATTTTAATATCGCGGTATTTCTGCGATATATTTTTCAATGCGATATATCGAATTGGCGTTAGGTCATTTTTTTTTTCCAAACCCCCCCGCCCCTTGCGCCCACGCAAAGAGGGAGGGGGGGGGGCAAAGATTTTTTGTTTGATGTTCCGTACGGTATTCCGTATTGTATCTGTGCCGACACCCACCTTTAACCAAATATATCGCGATGTAATATATTGGTCCAGGTACGATATATCGAGGCCTCTCAATATATCAATTTTTTGGTACGGTTGCAGATTTTCTTGTTTTTTTCTAAGTTATAGAGGAAAACGACAAAAAATAAATGTAACTTTAACACATGCGAAAGTGCCCTTAGTGTTTTTTTTTTTCGGGTTCAAGGGCTTAACGTCAACAATAAATTAACTTTGATTTATGCATAACTCTAATTTGGGTACATTTTCCCATAATGTAGCCGATACAGCTTACGTTCACATAGTCAACGTTGCGTAGTCGGCGTTTGAACATGTGAGAACATGTTCACGCGATTTTTTCCCGTGTTTATCACTGATAAACAAATGTGAGTGCGCTCTTTTGTGTTGAACCACTCACTTTCGCATGTCAACGCCTTTTATTTTACATTCTTTCTTTACGATTGTACCATATAAAGATAGGTTATTGTACGGAATGATGCATTTTGTACACTACAATATTTAATAACCGACCAAATTATAGTCATTAACGCTAATTAATTTGTACCTATATTATCGTAAAAATTCAGTTAGTATTATCGATTATATTTCAAGTTTGAGGGTCAAAATTGGGCACGGATATAGTATCATAAACATTTTAAGCGATTCACGGTAAGATTATCAACTTCCGATTGGCGACCCCATTTTGAAAATCGGATAAGTGTGTACAAACACAAGATGTTTTGGGTGGCGAAAAAAATATTAACCCCAATAGCGATTTAAAGTGTACAATTCAAATTGTAAAAGTACATATACATAATACGCAATTTACAGTTTATGAAACGAAATTGGTCGGTTTCAAAAAAATTGACGATTGGATCCTCAACTTACGCGGAACCTCTCCAATCGAAACACGTAGCGTTGGTGTCGGGGAAAACTGTTGATATTCGATATGTACCGTATTTTAGGTACTCGATAATCGATACATCGCTTCGATATATTGAGAAGCTACATATTGCGATATTTTGTCGATATATCGGGCCGATATGCCGATCTAATAAATCACGATATATCGAAGGTCTTTTTCATGGTTTTTTCTTGGGTGTTTGTGTCCTCGTACACGTTCCAAATGTTATTTTTTGGTTTTTAGATTTATTTTTGTTGTTTTCTCTCAGATTTTGCTTTAAAAATGTGATTCCTCCTTCTATCCCATGAAAATCCATAGAGAAAACAAAAAATGTAACCTTTATATAATACTATACTAATTGTTAAAAATAGATAAGCATCAATGTAATGCTTTATGCCTACAAATTGGTAAGTACTCCTAGTAGATTGGTAAGTATCCATAGCTGAAACGAATAGTATGTTTTTCTTTTTTTATCAGATCATCATTTGACTAAATTAGTGTGAGCTTTTTGTTTGAAAAATTGGAGTTTTGTACGTTATAAATAAGTAATTGTAGGAAGTAGTAATTTTTTTTTCGGTTACAAATTACGCGGCCTACCTTGAAGTAAACTGAACAAAATTCACGTTGTACGTGGCGTATCATACAATTTGTTGTTTTCGATAAAATAATATATTATATAAAGTATTACATTTAAAAATTACTATATATGAGGATAATTTATGTTTGTCCCGGTACGATATATCGAGGAGTTTGACCGATCGATAATCGATATATCGAATATCGAGATTATCGCGATATGATTTTACCCGATATCCAACACTACAAATGCGTATATAATAAATTATTTACAAACGTTACGCAATGTAACCTATGTAGGATCTTAAGCAAAAGAGTTTTACAATAAATAATTCATAAAACATAAATCATTACACAGCGGAAGCTCATAAAAGACAAGAGGAATATTCAGCCAAAAAGATTTATAAGTGTTCTTGGCCGAAGCCTCTTTACATCATGTCTCTTCTCTCTTCTCTCTCTTCACTCTTCTCTTTAAATAATCTCTACTCCAATATTAATCCTCTATGATTAATTGGTTAATTAATTAATACTCTGCACATGTACACTGCTGCCTATATATACTCGCTACTCTACACTAAGAGACAACAAGATAAGACAAACAGAACTTAGCGTAGCGACGAAGTCTGTCCCTAGCTGACTGTGCACTCTTCAATGAAAATTCCACGAAGGAAGGCGCACGCGCTTTCTTCATTCGAAACAACAAACTCTAAACGTTGACTTAACACGTGTCGCTTCACAAGTACACCTGCACGCAAAATCAAACATCTGTACATGAAGACAAAAGTCACGCGAAACGAAATAGTATGTTTCGTTCGCGGACGCTTCAAAATTAGTACCACGAAACTTACATCGTACGTTTCGTATGATGACGTGGTACTTCACGTCAACAATTATATGTTGGTATGACGCTTCGCGGAAATACCGCGAAACGACAATAATCCAACAATCCCCCTCTTATTGTTGGAATCGCCAAACTCTTCAAAATAATCCAAGTTTCGGTCGTCCCCTCTCAAACACATCATGTGTAGCAGCCTTTGTCAACAAATCAACCGCCTCCTCTTTAGTTGGTACGTACGAAAATTCAATCTCATTTGCCGTAACCAAATCTCTTACAAAATGCCATTGGATCCTGATGTGTTTCGTCCTCTTGTGAAACACAGGATTTTTCGCCAACGCCATAGAACTCATGCTGTCAGAATGAATCGTCATACAACCAATAGGAATGCTTAACTCACGTAACATCTCCTTAATCCAAATCGAAGCCTTAGCTGCATGACACGCAGCCATATACTCAGATTCTGTGGAACTCAACGCAACCGTAGGTTGTAGCCTTGAACTCCACGAGATCGCAGCTCCCCCAAAAATAAATGCATATCCTGACGTAGACTTACTTGAATCAAAATCGCCGCCCCAATCCGCGTCACAATACCCAACACACTCCAAAGAATTTTTGCCAGAAGTAAACAAAAGTCCAAGATCAATCGTACCAACCAAGTATCGAAAGATACGTCGTACGGCCTCCCAATGCGCCTTCTTTGGCTCGTGACAATAACGGCTTACGATAGAAACCGCGGCCGAAATATCTGGACGAGTACCAACGCTAAGGTACATAAGTGAACCAACCGCCTCTCGATAAGGTACGTCGATAGAATCCTCCTCTTCAAACTTACGAATGTGTAGGTTTGCATCCAACGGTGTAGAAAGCGGTTTCGCGTCAGTCATACCGAATCTCTCCAAAATCTCCTTACAATATTGAGCTTGACTCAATTTAATGTTCCCCTCTTTGTCACGTATCACTTCAATCCCCAAAATATATCGTACCTCTCCAAGATCCGTTACTTTGAAATGTAATCCAAGATAACGTTTCAACTCATTAATGCGCTCCAACTTGTCGCATGCCATCAAGAAATCATCCACATAAACAGAAAAGATGATTTGATCAACTCCTTCACCTTTCACGTAAACTCCACAATCGGACGTAGTCCGTACAAATCCAAACTTCAATAACACTTGATGAAGTCTCAAATACCAAGTGCGTGGTGCTTGTTTCAAACCATATAATGATTTTCTCAAACGCCATACATTTCCTTCCTTCAAAGGAGAGACACCTTCCGGTACTTTCATATATACCTCTTCCTCCAACTCACCATTTAAAAACGCGGTCTCAACGTCCATTTGATGGACGTGCTTCTTCCCCATCGCTGCAATTGCAATAATAATCCGTAGTGAGTCGAACTTCACCACGGGAGCATAAGTCTCCTTAAAATCGATTCCCTCACGTTGTTGGAACCCCTTACACACAAGCCTCGCCTTATACTTAATTATTTCACCCGACGCTCCAGTTTTGGTTTTAAAGACCCACTTTGCATCAATCGCCTTTTTCCCCTCCGGTAATTTCACTTCCTCAAAAGTTCGATTATCAACCACCGACTTAAATTCTTTCTCCCACGCCGGTTTCCACTTACTCTCCCAATCAACCGACCTTCTAGCCTCGACATAAGATTGAGGGTCGCCGGTCATATTCTCCGTAAGTGATTGCTACAAAAGAAACTCCGTCTCCTTAGCATCGGAAAGAACATAATGCGAATTTGATGTATTTTCCCCTTTTCGATCGTAAGTGAGTTTCTCCGGTTTCTTCCCCTTTGTAATCCGAGAGCTCCTCCTAATAACTTGCTCCTCCTCTTTTTCTTCTTTCTCTTCCTCGGATTCAATTTCAATTTCCTTCTCACTCGATTTAGAACTCAATTTAGAACTTTGAGATTTCCGAATGTTCGAAGGCACTCGGGAATCCAAAGATCCATTACTCTTACTTCCAAATTCAATTTCAACCGATTTCTTCAAATTCTTTTTCTTAGTTTCCTCATTCGGTTCCACATCGGATTCCGAATCCCCAATGTAAGGAAAGTTCTCAATTTCACTCTCCTCATAGAAATCCAAATTTTCTTTAAATTTCCCAACGGAATTCATGGCGGATTTGAGATCCTCATGAAAATCCACATTCCGAGATTCCTCCACGGTGTGACGAGCCGGATCATACACTTGGTACAAATTCCCCTTCGCACTATAACCAACAAAAATTCCCGGCCAACACCTTGGTGCAAATTTCCCCTTCCTCTTAATTGATTCTACATAAACCGTAGCATGACATCCCCAAATTCTCAAATGATGAACCGTGGGCTTTCTACCACTCCATAACTCAGGATAGCCAAGGTAGCCATGGCTCTAGCTTCCTCTCCAATTTCTCAGTGACTGCGACAAGTTTGAGAGTTGGAGAGAGAAGTTAGAGATAGACTGCCTCGACTTCTATATTTCTTTTCAGACCTAGAAAATACTAATAAAACCATTAGTTTCTACAACTATCTCCTAGTGATCCGTTCAACCTCTCAGCTACCCCATTCTGTTCCGGCTAATATGGTACGGTCTTCCAGTGTTGAATTCCCTCATCTCTCAAATACTCCTCAAACAGGCTAGCGGTATATTCCCCCCCATTATCACTCCTTATTCTCTTAATGGGGTTTCATGCAACTTCTCACTCCACGCTTTACATTTTTTAAAGAAAGTTGGTGTTTTAGACTTTGATTTTAGGAAGTAGACTCTAGAGTTTCTAGACCAGTCATCGGTTATTGTCAACAAAAACCTCTTCCATCCCACAGAAGGTGCTTTTGCAGGTCCCTAGATATATGTGAGCACCAAATCTAGTACTTTCTCACACCTATATGTGGCGGCTTTGGGAAAAAGGAGTCTGTGAGCCTTACCTCGAGCACAACCACTACAACCATCCACCATTTCATTATCCCCAAAATCAATGCCTTCAACTACACCAAGCTTCTTCATTTCTCCAGCCTACCAAAATGCACATGCCCCAACTGCTTATGCCAAATCATCAATTTTGGAACACCAACATAGTAAGCATTCTCCTTTTCATTACTCTATTTAAGCCTAAATATTCCTTAGCTACTTTTATCTGTCGTGAAGTAGACTTCATCCCCATACTTAGCTGTAAAGACTCTTTTTCTAGTGAATGTATCAAACTCTTTGTCATCTAACACAGACGTAGAGACTAGATTTTTACTCAGTTGAGGAATGTATAGTACACTTGAAAAGGTGAGAATAGAAGTCTTACCCTCCACTAAGATTTTAAAATCTACCAACCCCACTAGATCTGTGGTAACCACTCTCCCATCCCGATACTCTATCTCTACAGTGGGGATCTTTCTTAGCTTAGTAAAGAAGTGCTTATCACGACACATATGCATGGATGCACCTGAGTCGATGATCCATCCTGTCGATGATCCATCCTTCATGTGGAGCTTCCCGAATTGCATCGAGAGCACACTTCTGTTTCTGAGGGATCTCCTTCTCTTTCAAACTCTCGTCAAGAAGAAGCTCCCCATCCTCCTCCTCATAGGACTCATCCTCGGTTTCTCCTTTCACTTTTGTGACCACATATGCCTTCTTTTTCTCTCTGGAAGAACCCCCCCCCATGGTTCTCTTGAAGCCTCAACTTCGACAGCTTGACACAATCCGCTATGAAGTGTCCCGTTTTTTGCAAAAGTGACAAAGACCCTTTGGGGGCCTCGGTCCTCCAGACTGATCTCTCTCTCCTTTGAATGGTTTCTTCGGATCCTTCCCTCATCGGTTTCCTCCTGCAGCTAGAGTTTGGATGCTTTTTCCACCCCTCCTAATCTCAATTGTGTTCTCTTGCATAAGTATCATCCGGACCAGTGTGTTCCACTTCCATGAACTGTTAGTCATTTCCTGTACTCGGTAAACTATGTTGTCATACTCGTCGGGTAACTTCACGATGAGAGTGTTAACTTTCATCTTCATTGTACCTATCCTCCGTCTCCATATACAAACAAGAGAGATCATTACAATAGTCTAATATCTTTCCCTCTTCGTAAGAATAATTCCCTAACTTTTGTTTGGCCAATTGGAGCTCCTGAATAGTACCACCTCTATAGATTTCCACCAAACTCACCCACAACTCCTCGGCCTTATAAATGTGAAGATGGGGGGTTGCCAAAGCCTGAGTGAGGTGTCTTAGAATGAAGTTTTTGGCAGCCATGCTGATGTCTTCCCACGTTTGGGTGTCGTTCTCCGCGGTCTTCACTGTCCCCGCTCCGGGTGCCATGGTAATAGGAGCAATATGAGTAAGAGGCGTCTCCTTTTCTTTCCCTTTTTCGGACACACTGCTGTTCCCATCATCTGCCTCCTCTGCTGCAGCACAGGTTGCTGCAAATAACCTTATTCCACCAAACCCTGGTGGAGTTCGCTTAGGTGGACGTTTCACTTGTCCACTGATAATACCCCAGTATCGTTTTTTGCACAAAGCCCCTATCATCGTGGCTTCCCAATAGATGAACCCATATCCATTGAAGGTGGGCACCCTAGAGGGTGGGCCCATAACTTGCAATTTTGTGTCCTCCATTGGACTACAAATTTCAAGAAGCCTCTCGATAGCTTTTAACTAACCCACTTTCAGCCACAACCACTGCTGCCCAAGAGGACAAATTGACACTCTAACTGCACCCTTGTGCAGCTTGGACTCCACGAGTCCGTAGCAAAAAAAATCACTGAAAACAGCCAACTAGCCGATAAATCATAAGGTGGCAAAGATGGCAATTTATATAAACTCTTAAAAAGAGAGGTGCCTGTCTACAAAAAAAAATACTAAGTCCTAAACCCCTTTCACAACCCCTATATACTATAGTACGATGTAATCAAATCATTGTGTAGTATAGAAAGGTACTACGGCCGATGTACTTTCTGTACGTCCTGTGTACGACAAGGCCATTGAGTGGACGCGTGTTCATGTTTTACTCGTCCTTATGTTCCCCAAAATTTCCGCGACCAAATGTTATCTCTCCGCGTGGCGTTTGGTCATGCCATGTCCGAAAACCGCCAAAGTGACCATTCCGAGATCTCGGTGCTGATATGTGCCGTTGGATGAAAAACCGACATTTAATGTGAATCGACGAATTAAATGTCTGATTCATTTGTTTCGTGCGGATAACATGTTCGCACTATATTTCAACTGGTTCTATGTTCCCTTATTCATAATTGCGTTAATTTAATTAATAATCATATCATAGTTTATATATTTATCACACCTTATATATACTAGCGAACTTCTACGACAGACCGGTTAAAAGGTGATGGCTACGCCTCGCTTGGCAGGTCGGAGGTTCGAGTCTTGCCGGACTCAACCTTTGTTTGAGAGTGACTTATGTCACTTTTTAGTCGTGCTTATAGAGTTGAGGCAGCCATGGCTCCATCACTCTCTCTCTCCTTCAGTGACTACAACATGTATGGGGGCTAGAGAGAAGGTTTGGAGGTAGGCTACCTGCGCTTGTCTTGCCTTTTTCATTTTAACTAATTCGACCTATAAAATACACTATAAATCTAGCTATTTCAACATTGTATATTGGTAGCCATTTGCTGATAACCGATATGCTCCTTTTTTGTCCTACGGATAATCAAAATATTGGTATGACATATCGGAACGGGTGTTATCGCGATAAAAATCGATAATATCGATTTTTTATCGCGATAACACTGATTCGATAACCATTGGCGATTATTTGTACTCCGGTACGGAATGGATTGTGAAAAAAAAAAATCCATACTCATTTCGTACAATGTTTCCGTACTATAAATTCCGTATTATTTGAAAGGATGTAATGGCAACCCTCATCGTTCGATAACCGATAACTATCGATATTGGTTTTATTGCGTAATATAATCTTGATACATAACTCTACACCGTGTATTGTTGTTAATGCTAATATTTTTGTTCGCCACTTAAAATGTCATTTCTCTGTACACACTTGTCGGGTTTTTATCAGACGATTGCAATTGAATGTTAAGATTATCAGCTTCCGATTGGCGGCCCCAAACTGAAAATCGGATAGGTGTGTACGGAGAAAAGATGTTTTCAATGGCGAAAAAAATATTAACCTTAATAGCGATTTAAGGTGTATAATTCAAATTGTGAAAGTGCACGCACATAATACGCAATTTTAGATTTTGAAACGAAATTGGTCGGTTTCAAAATCTTTGACGATTTTAAAGATTGGATCCTCAACTTAAGCGGAACCACTCCAATCGAAACACGTATATAAAAACTTATTTACTGACGTTACTCAATGTAACCGAGGCCTTTGTATTACAAAAATATTGTTGCCCGTACAATTAATGAGACCTCTCGATCTATCCTCGCCTAATAATTTACAATAATAGGGATTTTCCATTTTACAGTCTGTAGAATTCGCATTGATTTTTCATGTTAGAAAATTGCCTCAACCGAACCGGAAAAAGTAAAATAACCGATATGCAATTTGACGAACCGAACTACGAAATGAATTCTTGTTTGGTTCGGTTTGTTTCGGTTCGGTTTACGCCAAACAGGGCCGAGTGCAACTACACTCTACCGTATCATACGATATTTCCTAATATGGAATGTATCCTCGCACCAAATCGTTGGATAGGACGGTTAGGACGGGGTTCGCTACATAATGATGCGGATAAGGTTTGTGTCGAAATTACTGGAAACTAATTTTGCTTGCTACCCAAACTGTCGTCATAGAGATAACCTCTGTCGTACGGATAACAGGGATGACGATCTATGTGATCCCGCCTTCATCCGTTTACAGTAAAAGTAAGACTTTAAAGTCTTCACATTTAACTCCGATCTCTAAAACCTCCAACGTTAAAAGCGCACGCAACGAGTGGACGGTTTAGATTGTCCAGCGTGGCTGAATATCATCCACGGTTCCTTACGACGCATTTGTCGCATGAAGCTGGTCGCTTGGACAACGACATTATTGTACTCCTATTCCGCAGCCCGTTAGAAGAAAAATCAAAGATCGTCGCATGACTTCGCAAGTCGCCTCCCTCTGTTTTTTGACGAAAAACGAACAACAGACTTCAGTACGCCGTCGGAAACCCGGACGACATCGGCATCATAAGGTTACGTCTTCGTGGAATTCTCACCGTCGATTTCGGTCTGAGTTTGTCAGAATAGGGTACTGTACGAAATCGTAAGCTCTTTCTTCATCGTCGTACGCTGACGACTTCTTGACATCGCCCACCGTCCGATCTAGGTCTACATTTTTCGCTCGCATCTTTCTACCTCGATGTCGCACACTGTCGCTCGCTGTAGCACCAGGTCGCAGAGTCGCTCCAGTCGCCTCGCTCCCTTATCCATTTCCAGCATCGTCGCTTTATTTTTGGCTCCATTTCCTCTCTCCCTCCTCTCTCCCCTTCACCCTCCCGTGTTTCTTACACGTGCCTAAGCCGAAGCCATGGCCGCCCTTTCTCAAACCATGTCTGTGAAAGCTCCGGCAGCTTTCTCCCTCTCCTCCTCCCGGAATTCTTCCGTTTCTCGCCGCTCTATCTCTCTTCCTCGCCGCTCCGTATCTCTCTCTGTCTCCGCAACTGCTGTGGATATGGACAGACTCGTTGCTGACGTCAAAAGCCTCACTCTCGAGCAAGCCAGAATCCTCACTGACAGACTCCAGGAAGAGCTTGGAGTCTCAGCAGCCGCCATGATGCCCATGGGAGGAGGCGTAGCTGCTCCTGCAGCAGCTGAAGCAGCTCCAGTGGTCGAAGAGAAGACCGAGTTTGACTTATTTTTGGATGAAGTTCCTTCCAGTTCAAGAATTGCTGTGATTAAGGTTGTCAGAGCTTTGACAGGATTAGGGTTGAAGGAAGCAAAAGACATGATCGAAGGATTGCCGAAGAAAGTGAAGGAGGCTGTGGCGAAGGAAGATGCCGAGGATGGTTTGAAGCAATTGGAGGCTGCTGGAGCTAAATGCAGTGTTAAGTAAATGGTATTTTATGAAGAGAAGGAAGGGATTCTGGGGGTTTTAGGGTTTTACAAGGGTTGAACGCTTAAGAGCTTTCTGCTGTTATTGCTTGGTAGGTGAGCCATCTAGAAAGTAGATTTAGGTAATAGAAGTTTTAAAGTTATAAATTTTCAATTTTTTAAACAATTTTCGTGAAATTTGCTGTAAATGTTTTGGGAGACACTTACGAAATAGAATGAAATTAGATGGTTGATGACATATGTTTGTGTCTTGTGGTCTGCATTGTAAACGATGATATGGTGAAGTATGTAAACATGTGTATGTTGTTGACGATGATGTATGCTATTGTTAAAAAAAAAATGTACAAAATATATACAAAAAAATATAAAAATTTAGGTTTTTTTTATTTTTTCTTCAAAAAATAGAAAAAATACGTTTTTAATTGTAAAAAAAAACAAAAGAAAAAAAAATGTTCTTTAAAAAAATAAAAAAAATGTTTTCTTTAATTGGAACTCTTGCAATTAAACAAAAGCAGACATAATAAATTGAACAAACAAAATTATGATAAAAAACTAAATTCAATAGTAAATTATAAAAATATATATATATCCACATATAAAACTTTTTTGTTTCTCAAGTAAATTATTTCATTATTTATATGTAGATTTTATAATTTTATAGAAATTATTTCAAACATTAGTAAAATTAAAAAAAAAAAATCAATTATTTATTGTAGGACTTCAAAAGAATAAAAAAATATAGACGTGCATACAATGAATAATAATAAATAGCTACAAATAAGTATAAATAAAATAGTAGAGAAAATAGAGACGTGTATACTAAAACATAAGTAGTTAGTTACAGGTATAACAAAACAAAATAGAGAAAATACAGAAGTAAAAATCCAAATAAGAAAAAAAAATTAACATTGAATAATCTTTGACAACGGAAGAACAAAAAAAAAAATGTGTGCACTAAAAATAAATAGTTACGAACATATATAAATAAAATAAGATAGAAAAAAATCAAACATGAGAATCCAAATAAAATTGTAAAAGAAACCAACAATAAAGTACTATTGACACTGTCTTTTAAGCACATAGATTTAGATAGACAAGAGAAGAAAATTAAACTGTCAAGAAAAAGAGAAAACTAAAAAATTAATAGAAAAAACTAACATCAAATTACCTTTAACACCCCTTTTGAAGCTAAAAGCTATAAATAAATATAGATGGACAAATAAGACAAATTGTTAATTTAGGAAAAGGCGGAAAGTGAAAACCAAAAGACAAACGATGTTCGTTCAAATGGGGCAATCCGTGTATAAGTTACAAACTCTCATCTTCGACACATTTAAAAAAATAAAAGTGCAGTGACACCATGTGACAGATTTCTTTGTACTATAAAATGCAACCATTTACTCTGCCTCAATAGTAAGACAAGTAGACAAGTTGTAGTGGGTTGTTTTCTGCATGACTAATATATAACCATAACAAAACTTAGTTCATTTATGATGAACAAGGTTACGGATAAATGCAAGTGCTCCTTAAGAGTCGGGAAAGAATTCTTTTGTTGCATGAAATGTAACCATATACACGCTGTAGTAGGTTGTTTTATGAATGACAAAAAAATAAGCCCATTGCTCAACTAAAAAACATGGGCCATAGTAGGGCGACAAGGAATTTCAATCAACAAAGTCGAACAAAGTAGTAAAACTAGAAGAGAAGAAAGTGAGGCGAAGAGATTTTGTGCTGTGGGAGTAACAAGAGACGATTAGTCGTGGCAAGGTGACCAAAAGCGAGGCGTCGCAAAAATTCAGTTAGTTTAGTGACAATAATAACAAGATCCAATTGGGTGGTTTAAATTGTTATCATGAGGGCACCAACCATGGGAGTACGTGGCTTGAAGGGAGCGAGAAAAAATAATATCATCGGCAAAAAAGAAAAGAAAAGAGCATTCGCATCTAACGGAGTGGATATGGAGAAGGAATTTGCCATGGCAAAATTGTCCAAAGGGTCAAAGATAAAAGTATATTGGGGGAGAAAACACTTTTAACAAAATCTGGATATTTGAATAATACGTGATTTCACCAAGGTCATTCATGTGAAAATGATCTATTAGTAGCTTTTTGGCCATGGGAGTTTTTAAAAGAGAGGGGCCGATACGATCATCAACAAAAATGGCAACACACCAAAAAATCGCCAAAGCCACAAGAATAAATACTACAATTGACACCAACGGAAGTAAAGCTTTTCGTTTCAACGTATTATCAATATTATGATTCCACACATTAACACATTGTTTCAAATCTTGCATAACTTTTAGAGGTTGGAAAAGTAAATGTTTGTAAACAAGGGAAAAACATCTTTTGGGTTGTTGCATATCAACGTCTTCAACTGCAATTTGGAAAAACTTTGGCCAACCAAACGAACTTTGCATTTGCCCATTGATCTATCAAGTTTTTGTTTGACTCGGAAAACCTATTTTGGAATTGATAGTTATTTGACTTCTTTAGGAGGGAGACGAGCTAAGAAAATAGATGTAGAGACATCGACCAAATAACTGTATGTCAAACAAACATGCCCTATTGTTTGAATAAGACAAGAGGGAGGGCTTGAGACCGAGTGGGATTTTGACGAGGCGGAGGCGGAGGGTCCAAATCAAAATGAGAAGAGGACAAGAGGGGGACTAAGTAAAAAACATGGTTAGGGAAAGGGAACCTAAAAGACGATCTTCCTCAAAATAAACGGGGAAGATTGGTAGGGGTGAGGTTTAAATGACGTGCCTTTAACAATATAATTATTGAGAGAAGGAGATCTAAGAGAGATAGCAGGGGGAAAAGAAGAACGAAGTGACTGGAAAATGAGAAAGTGTGTGGATTTGGAGGGAGGATGTGGAGAGCGTGAGGAAACTAAAGTTTGTTGGAGAGGGAGTACACAGTGAAGTGCCCTAGGGAGGGAGATGTAGAAAATAAATATTTGAGGAAACAAATAGAGGATGCGAAACTCACTTTTTAGGGGTCCAAAGGGGGCTAACATTGCTTAAATAAGAAAAATACAATGCGATAATGAAACGTTAACATTAGTTGGGGCAGGCGATTGCTTAATCACAAAAGGGAGCATGTCACAAGAAGGGTAATCATTTGGACAAACCCTCTTTGGACCGAATGTCTATAGGCTTCACGAGATTTCGTGCGTGATGCGAAATCAGTTTGAGAGAATTTAGAGGGTCGCCACATCTAAAATAAATGAGCGGATTGTCGTACTATATCCACCGTAGAATCTACTTCAACAGGGACGACTATTGCACCTAAGATTGGCGACAACGCTAATGGAAGAGTCTCCATGAGGCACAAAATGATTAGCATTCGCGTATGCCACGAAACCATACGACGTAAAGGGGAATATTACCACCGTGGAGGGAAGGAAACAGATTTGGCCGAAGGACATCCATTTCACTATAAGGAATCCAATTATGTGGAGGTTTGTCTTGTTAACACCAATTTCGAAATGGCATGTTGTAGGTGGTAAGTATCTGTAATACCAAACCAACACCATATCCAAATTTGAGGTGGACGAGAGTAAGTTTGTAATCCTCATGTTGACTTGTAAGAGAAAATGTAAACACGGGGGGCATTACAATGTGTTAAGAAACACAAGTGTATGCGCACTAAAATAGAGTTGTCCACGGATGTTGGGCAAACAGCGTTGGATAGTCCTCAAACTATAACGCATGCATTTGAATTGACTACGAGCAACTTAGGAGTATTAATACCCATATGCCACTTGATAGTAAATTTTGATAAAGCCTAAGTAAGGACAAAAAACCTCCATTCACGAACTATAATTCATGCATTTGAATCGACAATGAGCAAGTTAGGGGTATTAATACTCATATGCCATTTGATAGTAAACATCAATAAAAACTAACTAAGGACACAAAACCTCCATTCACGTTATAAACCTCTTGATCCATTTTAGTTGTTAGTTTTTGTGATACAAACAAATGTAAAAAGTTGTAAAGAGATCATTTTGTAATTGAAGTGTTAAGCGATAATACATCTATAAGATCCCAGAATGGGTATTATTGTATTTTTTGTTCGCGAACACCACGGGCGGCGCACGATTTTCTTTTTATAAGGTAGGTAATCCTTTTTTTTCCTGTTATAAATAATCTTTCTTCTACATAACGGTTGTGTTGTTTTGGAAACCTTGAGTTCTCTCTATATCTTGCTGCCATGCTGCGCTAAGTCTCACATCGCAGCTAGAAACCTTGAGCACTCTACACTTGTTGCTGTGCTGCTATGCTGCTCTGATCTGACATCGCAGCTGCGCTGCACTTCTAATATCACAGCTGCGCTGACAGATCATAGCAGTCATAGCAGTCATAGCACTCGTAGCAGTCGTAGCAGAGTCATAGCAGCTATAGCAGTCTGCGCAAGAAAGGTGTTCTGAATGTTCTGAATATGAGTCAGTTTGTGTGAAGATAAATTGACGAGGACATGATTTAGTGAGTATGTAAACTCGAAAGGGAGTACACAGATTTGGTGCACTCCAGGCACACGTGTCGGTCCGTGAGAAAGCTACCATTGAGTTAAACTCATTGGAAATAAATATCCACAACCATTACGGTCAAAACCGCATATGATCTTTAACTTGAACGCTGAGTGTCTGAACAATACTTGATCACTAAGTTTGTATTGTACTAACTTTCGATGTTGGCCAGTGCACACTAACAATTTAACCGTAATTTCTTAAAAATTAGATTTTATTGGTGGATAGTCGAAAACATTATGCTAACAAAGTTGGTAACAAATTGTAACATTTTTATTGATATTTCACAATGGGATTAAAGGATCTAAGAGGTACGTGTTAGATGATGTATGTATTGTAACTATTTGATGTTATGTAAAATTGAGATTTAAAGGTGTAGCTTGATTGCTATTTTGATATGCAGCTTGTTATGATTCGCTGTGGAAATGAATTGTTACGTTTAGCGTGTCGTCTCAGTCCCAGTTTTGCTGGTTCGTTTTACTTCAATGTGTGGATTCAGTTTGGCGTCATTTGATTTAAGTTGGCGTCTTATGAGTTGTTAGTTGTTTCGTCCGTTGCGTTTTGTCCGGTACGGTTTATAATGTTATTTAGTGCGCTGTAATGTTGTGTTTCGCTTTCAGTGCGCGCCATTCAGTTTCGGCGCACACTGTCTGTATTAGGCGCACATTCCCTACCTTTGGCATATCTTCATTTGCAGCTTTATCACTAAGTGTTAGTGGTAGTTTTACGTCGGTTGGGCAGAAGTATTTTAGTGAGGAGAGTTGTGTAGTTTATCATTATCAAGAAGAGAAGGAAGAAAAAATATGTTGTAAGAAAGTCCTCAATTAAGTATATTATTGATTGGGGAATTCTGTGAGCTCCTAACTGAATGCTTCCGCATGCTATTTGAATTGAATGTTCTGTAGTAAGCCGTGCTCCATTTCTATCATTTGGTATCGGAGAAGTCCTTAGTATCCGGTATCATCAATCAGGGGTGATTTGTTTCTATGGGAAGGAAGAAGAAGGTGGGAAGGAAGAAGAAGGTCGCAACTCCACAGTTTGCTCCTGCGCAGTCTGATACTCCAGGGCCGAGTCGTGGGGGCTTCAGTGCTGCACAATTCGAAGAAGCTAAAGATACAGATACTTCTGCACAGGAGGAAGAAGCAAGAGGGGGAGCAGCAAGAGGGGGAGCAGCAGGAGGAGCAGGGATGTTTCTCACAGTGGAAAGGCTTCAAACACTTCTAACTGGAGTTTTTGAAGGCGTGCTCTCAGCTGCCCCTCAAGGGGGCAGGCTGCAAGTCTACAATAGAGGAGGTAGTGGATACGTGGATGGAGAAACTGAAGATGAGAGGAGAGAAAGAATCCGGAAAGGAAAATTTGAAGCCGAAGATGAATCTGACTCGGAGGAAGACGACGATGAGGAGGATGATAAACTGATGCAGATGCCTGGCAAAGTCGTTCTCTTCAATGGAACGAACTACTATATCTGGAAGAGATATATTCAAGGACACATATTCAAAGACAGATATATTCAATGACAGTTCAAACTTTGACGTCTTTGGAAGATTGTTACATGAGAGGAGCCTATGCCGATTTCTGGTCGCAAGGCTAGAAATAGATAGAGACGTAGGAATGTTGCCGCCTATACCAGATTAATGCAAACCTATACCCCTGCAGTTCATGATTATTTCTTGACACATGATTCTGTACATGAATGTTGGCGGGCCATTGAAAACGAATTTGAAAAAGGAATTCAAAATCGGGGTCAACATGCATATAAAGAATTTCAGAACTTTAAGATGACTTCGAATGAGTCGATTGGAGACGCTTCAAAACGATACAATCTGATTGTGGAACGTTTAGCGGCTACCGGTCAGTTTGTTATTGAGGCGGACAAGGTGACCGGCTTTCTTAATGCCTTGCCGGAGAGGCTTTTCCATCTAAAAGAAATTTTGAGTGTAAAAAAGAGGTTGATTTATTCATTTATTATATCATACTTGAAAGATAACGCATATAATCGAGGGAGTCCTTCTCGGAGCACTCCTCCCTCCGGTTTGTTAAATTCAACCAATTCTAATTCCGCCGACTTATCTTATCTCCGTGATGGCGGAAGAGGAGGAGGAAGGGGAGGAGGCCCGAGAGGTAGAGGAAGGGGACAAGGGAAAAACGAAAATCCAAAGCCCTTTCCGTCCGCCCCCGACCTGAATTCTGTCGCTTGTTTTCATTGCAACAAACTTGGACATTTGGCGGTGTCATGTCCCGATCGGCAATGCTACTCTTGCGGCAAATGGGGGCACTTAAGTTCTCAATGCTATACAAAATCGGAAGGAGAAGTTGGAGGTGGTAGAGAAGGATTTAATGGAGGCTGTGGTGGCTTTAACGGCGGCCGCGGAAGAGGCCGCATAGGTAGCCGAGGAAGAGGACGCTTTGGAGGCCGTGGTGGTGGCCGTTTTGGCGGTCAAGGACATTTTCTCGGAGACGGTGGATATGAACAGGAAGAGGAAGAAGGTGCTCAGATTTTCACTTGTCTCAACCTCTCGGTTAATTCATCAACGGAAAACGGAAATGTGGAGAAGGAGTGGGTGATCGATACAGGGGCATCACATCACGTTTGCACCAATGTGACAGTTTTTGATGACTTGCGACAATTGACAATTCCAAAGAAAATTACGGTTGCAAGCGGACAAGTAATTTCTGTCACCAATGTGGGAACCGTCCGTTTAGACCTTCCCACATTGAATTTCGAAGGAAGAGAGCGTGTCACTCCGACCCGTTTGGTCAACGTACTTTATATCCCCGATGGTTCGGTTAACTTATTGAGTGTCCCGCAGATCCAACGCACGGGTGGTAGTGTATATGCTCTTGGAGATTCGACAATTCGCATTGTTAATAAAAAATGAGTCATCATTGGTGAAGGGGAAGTTACGGAAAATATGCATAGTCGATTAGTTTGGCGGCGGTCTAAGGTTAATGCACATCCGAATATGATTTTGAATCAAATTTCAGAATTTAAAGGTGATTTAAGTCTTTGGCATCGCCGAATGTGTCATACATCCGAGGGAAACCTAAGGAGGATGATCAAAACCGGTTGTGTGAGAGGGTTAGATTTGGCTTCGGGTGAAAAATTTAATTGATGTGAGGGATGTAGTCAAGGGAATCAAATTCGAAAACTTCATCCACCGAAAGATATCAAGTTTCGGTCCTCTCATCCCTTTGATTTAATCCACATTGATTTGTGTGGACATATAAAACTGAAAAGTATTGGTGGAAATCGGTACATGATGGTCATTGTCGATGATTACTCACGTTTCTCATGGGTGATCCTTTTAAAACATAAATCTGAAGCATTAGAGAGGTTTAAGGAGTGGCACATCATGGCGGAACGAGAATGTGAACAAAAATTGAAATCCGTTTGTTCGGATAATGGCGGTGAATTTATTGCTTTTGATGGATATTGTCGAGCATGGGGGATTAAACATCAATATACGGCATCTTACTCCCCGGAATCAAATGGAGTGGCTGAACGCAAAAATCGGACTCTCGAAGAAATGGTCCGAGCTATGGTGCATGCATCCGGTCGTTCTATTTCACTTTGGGGAGATGCTCTCTTAACCGCCAATTATATATGTAATAGTCGACTTACTTCCATCTCGGGCGATAAGACACCTTATGAGTTGTGGTACGGACGGAAACCAACTCTACATCACTTGCGGATATGGGGATGTCATGTTACCGTATATGTTGAATCACAAAATCGACGAGGAAAATTTGCATCGAGAAGTTGGTCGGGAAATTTTGTAGGATATAGCACGTGAGGGAATCTTTACCGAATTTATGATCCCTCACGGCATATGATTATTGAATCACGAAATGTTAATTTCCACGAGGACCTGAAATCTGTAATTGAAGAATTGGCAAAATTGCGAAGAAATTTGGATTTTCATGAAGAAGCCGAAACCTCAAATTTCCCGGACATTGAGGAGTCGGATGATGAAATAGAGGCTGATTTGGATGTCAATAATAAGAGGGGGAAACGAAATCTGGGCATTGAAGAAGAAATTGACAACATTGACATTGAATCGCGACATTCAAATTCTCGAATGTCATCCGAATCACGGAATTCTACAAATTCAAAATCTTCCTCTTCAAGTCAAACTGAACTGGATAAAGATAAGGAGTCGGATGTTAATTTACGAACAAGTACACGAGAAACTAAGGGGAGAAAACCGGCTAGATTGTCTTTTGACCGAAAAGGAGGAAATGTTGAAAACTCACATTAATTCATTTCGGCGACTAAGGAGGAGGATTTCCTCCTTTAGCAATCACTTTGTGAGAACTCAATTGGTGACCCCCGATCATACTCTGAAGCAAGAAATTCGGGTGATTGGAAGTCGAAATGGCAACCGGCATGGGAGAAAGAATATAAGTCCATTGTCGAAAATCGAACATTTGAGGAAGTTGATTTACCGGAAGGGGAAAATGCGATCGATGCGAAGTGGATTTTCAAGACAAAAACTGGAGCTTCTAGAGAAGTAATTAAGTATAAGGCTAGACTAGTGTGCAAGGGTTTTCAGCAAGGGGAAGGAATTGATTTTCCAGAGACATATGCGCCAGTCGTAAAATTTAACTCTTTGCGGATGATTATTGCAATTGCGGCACTTGGAAAGAAACACATCCATCAAATGAATGTCGAAACCGCGTTCTTAAACGGCGAGCTTGAGGAAGAAGTGTATATGAAGGTCCCGGAGGGAGTTACCTCAAAGGAAGGGAAGGTATGGCGCCTGAGGAAGTCTTTGTACGGATTAAAGCAAGCGCCTCGTACTTGGTATCTACGATTACATTCGGTACTAACCGATTACGGATTTAGACGGACTACATCAGATTTGGGAGTTTATATTAAAGGGGAAGGAGAAGATCAAATTATCTTCTCAGTTTATGTTGATGATTTTCTGATGACTTCTGACAGTCTGCAGAAAATCAATGAACTGAAGGCTTATTTGGGCCTTCACTTTAAGGTGACCGATATGGGAGAAGTCCGGTACATTTTGGGGATAGAGGTGATTCGTCACCCTAACGTTGACATCAAATTGAGCCAAGCTCAATATTGCAGGGAAGTTCTGACACGGTTTGGTATGCTAAATGCAAAACCGATTTCTACTCCTTTGGATCCGAAAATGCAGATTCGGAAATTTAAGGAGGAAAATGATGTTGAAGTTCGGTATCGAGAAGCGATCGGAAGCTTGATGTATCCCAGTGTGGGTAGAAGGCCAGACATATCGGCAGCAGTCTCTGTCGTCAGCCGATATTGTCATGCGCCGAAGAAGGCTCACTAGGAAGCCGTGAAACACATATTTCGATACTTGGCCGGTGTGGTTGACATCGGCCTATTATTTCAATCGAGTGGAAGTCCGGAGTGTACCGGTTACTGTGACGCGGATTGGGGTGGCGATTTCGACTCCGTAAAGTTAACTTCCGAATACGCATCCGTGTTCGGCGGTGCGGCAGTTTCCTGGAGTTCGCGTCTGCAACCAACAGTTGCGTTAAGTTCGACGGAGGCTGAATATATGGCGGCTTGCCATGCCGCTAAAGCATCGATTTGGTTAAAAGAGATGCTCAGTGAATTAAAGATTTCAATTGGCTGCTTGCAGATTTTTACGGATAGCATGAGCTCCATGGCGCTTGTTAAAAATCCAGTATTTCACAAGCGTACGAAGCAGATCCGTATTCAGTGGCATTTTGTACGCGATTTGGTCACCTCAAAAGAAGTGGAGTTTGTGTTCGTGTCGACTTTGGAAGAAGCCGCAGATTTACTAACTAAAGCAGCTACCTATGATGTGTTTGTCAGAGGGCGTCCAAAGTTAGGATTAGCGTAAAATTTTATAATTACAGCTTTTCCACTTCGAAGAGGGGGATTGTTATGATTCGTTGTGGAAATGAATTGTTACGTCCTGCGTGTCGTCTCAGTTCCAGTTTTGCTGGTTTGTTTTACTTCAATGTGTGGATTCAGTTTGGCGTCATTTGATTTAAGTTGGCGTCTTATGAGTTGTTAGTTGTTTCGTCCGTTGCATATTGTCCGGTACGGTTTATGATGTTATTTAGTGCGACGTAATGTTGTGTTTCGCTTTCAGTGCGCGCCATTCAGTTTCGGCGCACACTGTCTGTATTAGGCGCACGTTCGTCTACCTTTGGCACATCTTCATCCGCAGCTTTATCACTAAGTGTTAGTGGTAGTTTTATGTCGGTTAGGCAGAAGTATTTTTAGTGAGGAGAGTTGTGTAGTTTATCATCATCAAGAAGAGAAGGAGGAAAAATATGTTGTAAGAAAGTCTTCAATTAAATATATTATTGATTGGGGAATTCTGTGGGCTCCTATCTGAATGCTTCCGCATGCAATTCTGATTGAATGTTCTGTAGTAAACCGTGCTCCATTTCTAACAAGAGGGAGTGGGGAATCTCGGAGAGGGACGGTGGGAAAACAAAGTAAAGGGAAAGAGAGAGGGAGAGGGAGAAGATGAGAGAGAAGGGATGGATGAGGGTGAGGGTGGTGGGAGGGAGAGGCCACAGAAGGTCAGGTGAAAAAGTCAAGAGAAAAGAGAAGAGAAGACAAGGGAGATGGGAGTGGGGATGTAGCGGAGGAGAGAGGGGAAAGAAGAGACGGGAGACGGGAAATTGGGAGAGGAGAGAGAGGGAGAGGAGAAAGGGAAGAGGGCAGAGGCGAGAAGAAAGAGGAGAGCAGGGATAGTAGATACGGGAGAGGGAGACAAGAAAGGGGGGGTAAGAGAGGGTAAAGCAAAGAGGGGAGAACGGAGAGGAGAGAAAAGGCATGGGAAAGGGGAGAGGGAGAGGAGAGAGAGAAGAGAAGATAGAGGGGAAAGTGAAAAGGGGTGAGTGGGCAGGAGAGAGTGGATATCGGAGAGGGAAGAGGGGAGAGGGGTGAGGGGTGAAAGAAAGGGGAGGTAGGAGGGCGAGAGGGGAGAGGAGTGAGGGGAAATGGAGAGCGAAGAGGAGAGAGGGGATTGGAGAGATGGGAGAAGGGAAAAGAGAAACGGGAGAATAGAGAGGGTGGAGGGGATAGGGAGTAGGGGAGAATAGAGAGGGTAGAGGGGTGGGGGAATAAGGTAGAGAAGATGTCAGAAGGGGGAGAGAAGAGGGCAGAGAGGGGAAATTTGAAAGGGAAAAGAGGAGAGTGGAGAGAGGAGACGGGAGATGGGGAGAGGGGAGAAGGGAGAAGGAAGAGAGAAGAGGGGAGAAGGGAAAAGGAGAAGAGAAGAGTGGAGAAGGGAGAAGGACGAAGGGAGAGGGAAGAGAGTAAAAGGGAGAGGGAAGAGGAAAGAGGGGAGAGTGGGAAGGGAGGATAGGGGAGGGAGACGGGGGAGGACGGAAGAGAAAAAGGCGAGGCGAGAGGGTAGCGCGGAGAGGGGAGAGGGGGGGTTGGAGGCACCTGGTGAAGTGGACGTGGGAAAAACAACGAGAGAAAATAGTGAACGTCATTTACAGTCAAAAACTTTTCGAAAGTCTTCCCAAGGTAAAGACTTCCAACAATGTATTACTTTCAATACTTATACATATGCCTTAATAATAATTATATACCGGCGATACTTGCAAAACTGACGAGCACTGCCAGAAATAGCCACAATCTTATGGAAAGTGTAAGATTTGTACATTTTTCTGAACGATTACCGTTTAGTAGTGCCAATTATTCCGTGTATATAACTACTCTATTACTTACGAGGTGTCGTACAATAAGATGTTTGGCTTATTTTTTTATTTCTTGGTTTTACCGACCTTGTCTAATTTTATTAGACATATTCTTATTTTCATGTTTTTGGTAATGCTTTGTCATGTTACCCAGTAGTTGGTCAAATATGGGGTAACATGATCAAAACATGACCAAAAGATTTATCTGAGGAACCGAATATCAAAATTCGTTGGTTTAATATCCATAAAAAACTACCCTTTGAGACAATTTGCCACCAGAATAAACAGTGTTGATCCGGGCGATCTGGTACAATTTTGTTTTATAGTGTTAGTGTAAATACCGCTTCTGTTGAATTAGGCACTCCAGATATGTGTCTCTAACACTGTTCTTTAGATCTACTAAAATCAATCGTGCAAATATAAGGTACCTTTAAAGCTCGCTTTCACCTATAGAAGTTGAGTAAAATAACAAAAAAAATGCTCACTGAATTTGGCTTTTCGGTGCGCGATCAGTTGTTACACATTTCAACCTCATCTTAGTCCCACTTTAAAAAAATCCCTATTATTCGGGCTTTGGGTGTACACCCAATAGTATGCCTATTCTGCTTCACACATTCGAACCATAAGTCGAACTGATGAATTGTACATACCAAAATCTTATCATTTCTCTGATAAATATATTAAATAACCACAATATTACGTGTGATGGAGTAGTGTGTAAGTTCATTTCTGTTAAAAGGGTTTTTCCATTTTTTTCCCCTATTCTAAAAATTGTAGAGTTGCGTATCGTTGCAAAAATATGATAACAGGGTCAAAAATGGTCCTCGGTACTCGAAACATCCATACATATCCTCCTTGGAAAAAATAATTTATATAAAAATGTGATACTTTGAATAAATATACTGAAACCACAATGTCGATGAAGTCATAAAACTTCCCTCCGAATTAAATTGGAATTTCAGTTGTTAAGATCAAAAATGTCAAATTAGATTTGTTTAGTGTTTATTGTGACCCGAAATAGTTTGAAATAGTACGGAATAGTGACAATTATATTATACGGCTTATCCATTATTGTGACACATATTGTACACTATGGAAAATTACTATACTATGCACTACAGTCCGATAATGCAATAGATTACAAACCTGTCGTTTTTCAAAAAATCTCGTGAGTTGTACAATATGCTGTGCAACTTTAAAATTAAATAGATATAACTTAATATTATCAATGATCATGGTGTAGAAACATAAAACCATCGTCAAAAAAGAGGGAAAACAATCTGACGAAAAGTCAAAACCATCAAAGCCAATAAAATAAACATGAAACTGAAGAAAATAAAAAGAGGGGTGATTTTCAGGAAACAGCTTTTCTGACTTCGTAAACCAAAAGAAGAATCGAATTTACATTAAAATTATAGAGAAGAAAGAAAACTCTGTAAAGGTAAAGACTATCTACCTTAGAACCAATCATCGAATAATCTAAAACTAGTGAAGTATAATTATCTACACTTATTTGATAGAAGATTAATTCTACAAAATTGCAGCCGAGAAGTGGAAATCATTCCTTGATGATCATCGCCAGTTATGACACTCACTTCCACGTAAAGAAGTGTTCTTTATTAAAATCTTCTATGTATAGCTTCCCATGCATGATAGTCTGTAACCTTATATTCTTTTTACCAAAACAGGGTACCTTTAATACATTTATTTCATACCCGAGGTTCTCTTTCTGTAGATATCATCTTTTTTACCCTTGCATGTATATTTTAAAAGATGTCCAGAACGAGGGCTCAGCCGCATTATAATTTGAATAATAAGTAGAATCGTCAACAGTTAAAGGTCCAATCAATTGAAGTGGACAAGAAATGAAATTGGGATTTGCATTATAGACCGGGGATGACTTGTCGTTGACGCCATAATCTCCCGCCTTCCAATTGTTAAATTTATAATCATCCATTTTGTAATTGTACGATTTAAAATAATTTAAATCGTGCGCAACAGGTGTGGATTTGCAGTTTTGCATTTGTGCTTGAAATTTATTCTCCACCGCAAATAAAGTAAGATTATTTCCTGTCGGGATTCCACTACATTTTCCGGTTACCGATTCCGGAGCGGATCCAGAAGGATTACAAGATTTTCCCCGATACGAAGTTTGGTTACAGAAGTTTTTCCATGCGGGAAATGCCTGTTTCAGTGAAACAAATAAAAAAAACAGTTAGTTAAACTGAACTAGTTCAACAAATAGAGACTGCTGGTTTGACTGAATTAATTCAATTCCCTTTTCCTCTTCTCATGAGTTAGTGCTTTAGTTGCATAATTTCTCAGAGATGAGAGAGGGAATAACGAAAGAAACAAATCAGAAATATCTTTATTTTCACAAGATTAATCAAACCCAAAATCCAAAAAGAGTTTGCTGTTTTACCTGTTGAATGGTCGGTGTGTCGTAAAATTTCGTTCGAATTTTGTCCCAAAACATTCCTGGATTTTTTTGACAGTTATTCAAATCGTAGTTTTGGCAACTCACAAATCCGGTTTGCCAGAGAGGCTTCACCAAAATGACGTCCTTCACAACATTTCTGGAAAAGAAAAAAAAGAAAAATGTCAACTCAAAAGTTGGGAAAATTTTAGCACAAGCTGGAGGATCACTCTTACCAAAAAAAAAATAAAAAAGGGACAGGGCTAAAACAATTTGTCAGTAATAGGACAGAATGTCAAACAACTTTTTCCATTCCTGGGAGGAAAGGCTTCATCCACAAGAAAATGCTGCATATATTGTCCTGAGTTTTCCAATTTGAAAAATTTAACAAGCCCGAAAACAAAGTTGTACTTACTCTTTTCCAGTGTTGATTTTAAACCCATCGTTATTATCTATGCAAACTCCTCCGTTGACTGTAATTCCAGAAGAGGCAAAGTCAAAATAATAGCAGTGTCCAGGTCCCTCCACATAATTGCAAGTCAACACATTTCCAGGACCCCACCAGTGGACATTGAAATAGATTCCCGCGGAATCCGTATTGTACCCCTCCACTCGCTTGCGGTATACTCGATTGTATTTGATTTCGTTCAACATGCAGTCCGCGGAACTATGCACTCCATATCCGCACGAAATTCCGAATAAGTTAAAATCGCGAACGTAATTATTGGCGATTATGTTTCCGACCGCTCCTCCCAACATTGTGATTCCGACATCCGTCGCTGAAAAAAGGCAAATGTTGAGCAAGAATAAATGAGATTTCCAATTTCCCTAAGAATGTGTGCCTTACATAACGAACATTCTCCAGTATTGGTTGACATTAGTGAACATATTCCAACATTTCTCAAAATTCATTAAGAGAGTTCAATCTTTATCGTTGAAACTTGCTCAGCATTGTTCAAAACTGGTCAACATTGGTCAACATTTTCAACATTTCTCAAAAAAATTGAAAGGTCCTAAGCTTTTTCATCAAAATTAAAAAAACAAATCAGCACCTCAACAAAGAGCATTGTTGAAAATTGCTCAACACTTGTAGAAAATGGTCAGCATTATTCGACAGTATTCAACATTGTTCTGCTTTTTTCAACAATGGTAAACATGTTTCAGCATTCTTGAAAATGTTCCTGCTCCACAGTAAATAATTTTCGTTTACATTTCCAATTTTGACTTACATGAGACGTCGCAATTGGAGACCACATTTTCTGATTTCACGAGTTGAGGACCAATTCCCGAATAGGAAATAACGATCGCGCCAGGTGTCACTTGTCTTATTCCCTTTGCCACTACTTTTAAATTGTCGAGTTTGCATTTTGCCGCATTCTTTATCTCCACTCTACCTTGGACTCTAGCCTGTTCCATCCAAAAATAAGAAAGAAGAAATAGAAATTATTGTTAAAAACGACATGAAATTTGAATGAAATGCGAGTCGTTTGAAATTGTGCGGTTAAATAACTTATGAGTTGTTGTTGATTTAGCAAAAAAAATGAGAAGTTGCTGAATGAAAAATGAATGCAAATCATTAATAAAAAAAAAGATGAATTCCGTCGTAGGTCATTAATTGTGGACTAACAAACATGAAACATTCTTAAAACTGCACAAACATGTGCATCTTAACATATCAAAACCGTGCCAATATTAACACATTCCAGCACATTGCATAATACAGCATACGACATATTATACAATAAGTACAAATCCTCTAACTCTCGACATATCTTGACATATCTCAACACAGCCACAAGGATCCACGCATCATAACCTCACGTCCAAATAGAAAACCTTAAATATGGAGGTTACTAGACATTTAATCACCTTTACGATTTGAATTCCGTACGACCATCTCACAACGAGTGCCGCACACATGCTCTCTTTTTGGGCCTGCGGGTATCTCGGACAGTACATTTTATACTCCTCCAGTTTAATTTCCACACTAATTCCTTGCATCAAAATGTTGTGCGTTTGGGAGATAATCACCGCCACTTTGTCGGAATCGGGGTACCGGATCGTAACACCCCCTTTAACCCCATTTAAAATCCAGGTGCACGAAAAAGTCGAATTGAACCACAAAGTTCCGTTGAGGGTGATGTTGTTCATCACAAGAATCCGTACAGTTTGGTTGGAGGGGAAGAGGAGTCGACGGGAAAAATCGTTTTGGGTATAAACTTTTAAAATTTTGTAGTAAGGAGAGCACGGTTGGGCAGCTGTATTAAAAGAGAAAAAAAAAAAAAAGGGTTAAAATGGTTGACTTATGGGTGAACTTTAACTGCTTTCTTTCTTTTTTTGGGGGGGGGATTTCAAGTTTCTGGTTGATCAGCTTCATTTACACTTACCTGTGCTTACATAGAGAGGGAGAGAGAGAGAGGGGGGGGAGAGAGAGAGAGAGCGAGAGAGGGAGAAGGGAGGGAAGAGAGAAAAAAAACGAACAAAAAAAAGAAACAAGAAAATAAAAGGAATTCCCACCTTTTGCAAGAGTTTGCGGTTGACTCGTTCCTTTGAGGTTGACCAATTCAGAAACTGCCAAATAAAAAAAAAACAAAAAGCAAAAAATATATATATACATATATAGAAGATTTTTGTCAGATTTTTATGGTTTTTTTCATTTGGTAACAATAAAAGAGGTTGTAAATGTAAGGACTAGAAAGGTCAAGAGAATAAGATAAAAAAATAAGCGTGAGAAAATCAAGTTCTTTTTCTTTTGCTTTGTGAATACTTTTTGCTGTCTTTTATAGATACTTTTTTTGTACTTTGCTGGTATAATGTTTGTCTTTTTGTGTACCTTTTTGTCTTTTGTGGTGGCCTATTCCCGGACGATGATGGCCGACTCCAGGAGGATGGTGGCCTCGACCTGGGGTGGGGGGGGGAGGGACAGGGAGAGAGAGGGAAGGAGAAGGCGAGGAGAAGATTACAGAAAGAGAGAGAGAGAGAGAGAGAGAGAGAGAGAGAGAGAGAGAGAGAGAGGAGAGAGAGAGGGAGAGAGAGAGAGGGAGAGGGAGGGAGAGGGAGAGAGAGAGAGAGAGAGAGAAAGAGAAGGGGAGGGCGGGAGAGGGGGATGGATAAGTATGATGGTTAGGATTGTAAGGGAAAAAATGAGAATCAGTAAGATGCTCAAAGAAGATAAAAGAAAAAGAGGAAAAAATAATTAAGTATTTAAGAGTGAGAGGTGGAAGGAAGAGGGAGATGGAGAGTGGACGAGGGAAAGGGAGACTGGGAGAGGGAGAGGAAGAAGGAGAGGTTGTAAAGAGGAGAGGAAGAGGAGAAGAGGAAGCAGGAGAGGGGATGAGAGAGAGAGGCAAAGGAGAAGAGAGAGATGAAGAGGAGAGGGAGAGTGATAGGGACAGGCATAGTAAGTGGGAGTGGAGTGAGGGAGAGATAGGGGGAGAAAAAGGGGAGTTGGAAGAGTGAGTGAGTTCCTGGTCTCACCTTCTACCCCATTCATTCCTATTATCGTGACTGCCACACTAAAAACAAACACCAATGTGCTTCTTCCACGTGGCTCCTGTTGCATTTTCGCCGTTGAAATTTTGAGATAGGAGAGGAGAAAACGAGAAGTCAAAGTAGGGAAAAGAAGAAAAGGATATTTAAATAAGTCAAAAGGAGGGAATTGTATAAAAGAAGAAAGAAAAAACCTATTTTCTTAAGATATTATAATGTGGGTTTCCTTTGGGAAAACCTCTTACAAGTTTTTTTCTTCGAGAGAGAGAGAGAATTAGTTTCTAGAGGACAAATTGTTCAATTTGTACTAAAAAACGAAGAAATTCGCGTGGGGAAATTGTCGGTGCTTTTCGCCACGTCGGATTGCCACGTTGGCATACTATGGTCTTCCCGTAAAGGTTTGGTCGCGTGGCAGACAATTTTAAGGATTTTCCGCTTTTGAAATCGCATCAGCCACGTGTTTATTTTTGCAGATACGGTATCTGTACGGATTTATTTCAATAGTTATCGTCGATTTTACGGTTTCTCTTGTACGGTAAGTTTTGGCCCCTAAGACGTACGCTTCCTAGAATTGACTCAGTTGAGTGTGGACTGTACGGCATATTAACGGTTTTTCCAATGCGATCAAATATTTATTGAAACGTCGCGCAGAAATGCACAAAATCCGTCTTTAGTCTTGACATGGGACAGACAAGATGATTCGTAATTTTTGTCGAAATAATAGTTTTGAGATTCCTAAAAACATAATTTCGTCGTTTTGGTTTGACTTGTTCGTACAAAACAGCTGTCATTCGGCACGATTCTGACTTTACATCAGAGCAGAAACGAGAAACGTGTCCGTTTCACGTCGTATGTAGTAATGGTGGCAAATAATAAAATTTTACGGTTAATTTTTGTTTTGGAAGAAACGTGCTCCCCCGCCTGTTAGCTTTTAAGGTAACAGAGGACTCTCCGTTTCAATGGACGTTTGCCCTAAAACTGAGAAGAATAAGGGTACGTCCCCATGTATTAAAGTATCTACTTTTCTCTGTCTTTTTGCCCTAAAATTCAGGGAACTTTGACAAAAACTTTAGCCGTACGAGAAAATCATTTTTGCCAAAGTAGAGTGAACGTCAATTCATACTTTGGATGTACGGCGTGTTTGTCGTCATGTGAACGCATTTTGGCGTTTTCCCCTTTTCGACCCATAAGCAAGAGAATCCAGCCCAAAAAAAAACTTCATCCAAAATCACCTCGAGGGGGTGATTTTAGTTCAAGTACCGCCCAAACAGCAAATGAAAAATGACCCACGCACGCGCTATAAGAGTGGGAAAATTTTAGGACGAGGGAGAGTCCTCTCTATTTTTCTCCATGCCCTTCACGCGCATGTACGGAAAAAAAATTGCAGGGGTCTCATACCTCCACTTTCATTCATGGGGTCCTTTGTAAAATTTTGCGTCGTCGTCGCCTCTACCCTCTCCCTCTCACATTATCGCTTTTATCTCAAACTATTTAGAATGAGACAACAATATTGGTATAAAATGAAAGATATTTTAAAAATATTATTTTTGACAATTTTTAGGTTTTTTTTTAATGGCAAATCAAGTGAGAAAAGTAGATAAAACAAAATCGGGAAACCATGTCGGAAAGTTATTGAATCAGTGACATTGACGTTGTCACAAGTGAGCATGACGTCATAATGTCACCAAACCCTAAGCATCTACAATTTCACAAAAATCTAGACGTCTACCACTGTCGTTGTTTTTGTTGGCGTAACTAATTGTCAAAAGTTTCGTAGTCGGCTTCAATCGTCACAGGTTCTACCTACGTTTACAACCGTCACATTTCAAAGTTCTGATTTCATTTTCGCACATAGGGACGCTCTTCAAAGAAGTACGGAGAATCTTCACTACAGTCCAAAATACTTTATCAAAGTACCGATTTCATGGGGACGTACCCTAATCGACTGGTACACTGATCATGGTTATTAGAGTTAATGACACTAATAGGGTAACGATTTATAGTTAGGCAAGTGGATCAAAATTTGCCACGTTTCTTTTAACTAAATTAGTGTAATTCACATAAAATATTGGGTGCCTACGGTACCATCTGAACGTATTACAAGACTCGGTACTGTAGATGTCGCCAAAATTTTGTACTTCTGCCGGTTTAGGGTTGCAGGTTTATGCCTCGCATCAGGTGCCGACAATATCGCCAGACGATATGTGCCCATACGAGTCATCAAGCGAACCCTGAACAGATGTAGAAAACGATTTCCACGTTATCAGAATCCCACTTAAAAGTGGAAATACATGGCTAGAATATAATTGCCATAAATTTGCCACAATTTTAATTATCTCACTGCTACACAGTGAATCGTTATTAGTGTTGATGCTTTTTTTGTCGCTTAAAACATCTTTAATCCGTACACATTTGTCGGATCGTGGATCTGAAGGTTGCGATTAAAAGGCGAGCTTCTCAGCTTCCGATTGGTAGTTTTAAATTGAAATTCGGACAAGTACGTACGGAGAAAGACGTTTTAAGTGGCGAAAAAATCATTAACACTAATAGCGATACATGGTGTAGATTTTAATCAGGCGTAGTAATTAGTATGTCACATGAACAGCGGTGCTTAGATTGACACACGTGTGCAATGCGACAAACGTGACAATGTTTATGACGTTATTACTGTAGTTCACAGGGCTGACGTAGCGACGCGTCTTTTTCTTAAAAGTTAAAACATGCCATATGTCGTACATTACTGTGTACGTACGGCCAGTACAGTACACCATCAATCGCTATTAGAGTATATAACGCCACCAAAAAAAAAAACCCGAAATACAATCCATAATTCCATTTTTTCCATTACAATAATTAGGGTTTAGTACACTGCGATGGAAATAGTGTGGCGTACGGACAGGATATATCCGTACGGAATGGTACTTTTTGAATTACAAAGGCATAAAAAGACACTTAACATTATTGCGCACACATGTGAATGTGTACTGGAAGAAAGAGATGCAAACTTGTCGAAAAAAAATCACGTTCTCATATGTTCGTCCGTCGACCGTGTGAACAGACAGCGTACGAATTGTCAGATTTTGTACGGTAACACATATTACTGTAGACATTGAAAGGGCGGGTATTTATTATTCAGGACAACCCAAATTACAGTTAGGGATTAATTAGTATATAATTTTTTTTCAAGAAGAAAATATTCCCGATTAGTGTTAATAACACTATTTTTTTTTTTACGATATTTATTCCTTTACTCTAATAGCGATTGACGGTGTAGCGTACGAAGTAGTGTTGGGTATCGGATAAATTCATATCGCGATAATCTCGATATTCGATATATCGAATATCGATCCAGCAGGATCCTCGATATATCGTACCGAGACCAACATAAATTATCGCGATATATATCGCGATACACAGTATTTTTTCAATATATATTTTTTATTTTTTTATATAATATGTTATTTTACCGAAAAAGTCAAATTGTCTAATACGCCACGTACGCCGTGATTTTCGTTCCGTGACTTAAAGGTAGACGCCGCAAAATGTAACCGACAAAAAAGTACTAATTTTGAAATTATAATGATTAATTATTTGGGGTTATGGTTACACGAGGAGGTCTCTGTAATAGTACGGTCAGCAAAATTTATGTATTACAGAGGCCTCGGGTACATCGCGTATCTTTTGTCAAAAGGTTTTACATACGTGTTCTGATATGAGTGGCTCCACGTGAGCTGACTACCAAATCTCAAAAATCATCGAATATCTGGAAACCGACCTTTTTCGTCTGTAAAATTGTACTTGCGTATGATGTACGTGTACTTCACAAGTGTACCTCGTCAATGTACCTCAGAGATCTCCTTCACTCTGCTGACTTTCAGGAAAAAACCGTATTTCTTTCCGGCAAAGATTTTACAGTCACTTTGTCCGAAGTCACGAGACTTTGAA
>JBBHKE010003189.1:129281-194281 GCA_037447655.1 Zygnema cylindricum
TAAGGACAACGTCAGTGTTAATAGTAGAGGAGAGAGGTTACTAATCGTTTCTCCCCCCTCCCTCTCTCTCTCTCTCCTCTCCTCTCCCCCCATCCCTTGAAACTTGCACTATTTGATGGTCGAGGGAGAAGGGGAGAGGATGATTTTGTTGCGACAGGGGCCCCTCTCCCTTCCCCTCGTTTCCCTCTTTGTCGCACTCCCCCTCTCTCCCTCCCTCTCTTTCACTCCCCTTCTCTCTCCCTCTAAAACTCACACTATTTGCTAATCATTGGAGAGAGGAGATGATAATTGTGACTGCAACAGGAATCCTGCTTCCTCTCCCTTCCCTCCTCTCCCTCTATCCCTCGCCGTCTCACTCCCTCCCCTTCCCTCCAGTCCGTTCTCTCCCCTTCTTCCCTCTCTCTCACTCCTCCCCCTCTCTCTCACTCCTCCCCTTCGCTCTCTCCTCTTTTCCCCCTCCAACTCACACTATTTGTTGGTCGTTGGAGAGGGAGGGGAGGATCATTTTGACTGCGACAGGTGTCCCCCTCCACGTCACTTTTCGGATTTCTCCAAAAGCCCCCTAAAAATAAAAATCAAAAAATCAAAAAAATAGAAAAACAGAGAAAAAAAATAGAAAAGAGAAAAAAAATAAAAGAAAATAAATGGATAAAACGAAAAAAAAAAACGAACAACGCAATCGAAAACCAATATTAAAAACTCGTCAGTTAGGAGTCCGTCCTAACAGGGACGAAATTTGAATATAGAGATTCAACCGGTGATTAAACAAAGTTTTGGAGGCTTACAAGTAATTTTATTAGTATTACAAATAATTTTATTAGTATTAGAAATAATCGCGATTAGTATTACAACTCATGAACAACTACAACTTCTTATAAATTTATTGATATGGACTTTCTCAAGAGGGATTTAGTGAGGATTATGTGTGGATATTTTTAATATGGAGACGGTATATTGTATGGATTTCTCCATATGCGATTTAGTATGGATTATTCAATCATACATTTACTATAAATTTTTTCAAGTATGGATATCATGAAGTTTTTATTACTATAAATTTCGTATGGGTTTAGCATGAGTTTAGTATGGATTTAGTATGGATTTTTTTAGTATAAATTTAGGATGGATTTACTTAGTATGGAATTGGTACGTACTTAATTGTGATATGGATTTGTTTCTAAGACAACCTTCAATCATAAACTTCAGAAAAAAACACTTTTCGGAAAAATAATACAATTTTTTTTGTAAAAAAGGATAGGATATTCTTTTGTGTGGGAACTGGAAAGGGAATAAACACAAAGGTAAAAACTGAAAGAAGATTCATAGTACATAGAAGAAAAGAAAAAAAATGAAAGAAATAATTATCAGGTTACCTTTCCGATAAGTTTTGCTTTCGATAAATCGATTTCTGACGGATCAATCTCCCAATCCGCATCTGGACCCTGGTACCCGCCAGCCTAATTTTGGTAAAACCCCGGAATGGAAAATTTAATTTTCTTATCCAAAATTCTTGGCAAGACCAAAAACACAAACACAATCGCACATAAAAGCAAAACACAAAAAACAAATCACAAAAAACGAAACACGAAAAACAAAAACAAATACGAATACCAACGCAAACACACAAACACAAATGCAATAGACAAACTCAAATGCGACAAACGTATACTACGACCACAAAAGACAACAAGAAAAATAAGAATACCAACACAGATGCAATTAACAGTAGAAAAACGGTAAGCATTGAAAAACGGTAAGTATTTACCTCCTGTCCCCCGTGTTTCTCCAAGATCTTCACTACTTGGGCAAACTCTCCAGGCTTCCTATCGGCCAACCCCTTCCGGGCATCTGTCAGAGGCTGCAACATAGGAAAACCCACATACACCATTATTAGTGTGGATTCGGAACAGGGTAGGGCACTGAAACTGAAACAGACAAAACAAAATGAACTCAATGAAATCTTATATAAAGAAAACCTGAAGTTGCGGTACGAGGGGACTATACCATTATTCAGCAAAGACATATATCAATAGTCAGTTGTCACTTTGATAACATGTATTCATAAAAACATTAGGATTGTGACAATGGGAAAAAATGCAGTTCTTTTCTTTTTTCTTTTCCCAAACGTGATAAAAAACATGAGCGACTAACGCTCCAGGCCCTTTGGTTAGGAAAAAGGAAGCCACTAAACTGCCAGTCGCTGATAGAGTTAATCACTCTTATACAAGTGAGTGTCTTTTTTACCCTAAATCATAAATTATTGTTAATGACACAGATTTGTTGCTCATAATATGCCACGTTTCGGAACATAATTTAATGTATTTAAATATAAAGTATTAGCGTCAATAATTCACTAACACTAATAGCGGGCAGTGTAGTACACAGCCAGATATTTTAGTGATGGAAGTATAAAGTATCAACTTCTTAACTGGCCTGTATTTAAACATTTTGAAAGGATCGATAATAAATTCTGAGCTCACTAACAAATACTTATAGCAGCAGAAGCATTCAGATTATAAAACATTACATCAACATTGAAGAGACATTTCAAAAAATTCTCACATTAATAAAAAACTGAAATTACAATTTCTTCTCTATCTCTTCTATTACTTCATATAATCCTCCAATTCCTCATTGATTGATTAACACACAGTCATAGTGTCCCTTAAATACAATACCAGCCATGGCGTGACACGTGTGAGCGTGCGCCGCCAAGAAGCCTCCAGAAATCTGCCACCTGTCCGCAGATTAAGCTAGAATACTCTAAAATTCACTAAGGACTGAAACATTGCAAAACGACAAGTGAAAACGAAAGTACTAGACAAAACTAGAAGTACTATCGTACTAAACTAGACGTACGAAAATTCTAGGCGCGAAACGAAACGACAAATTCATTTCGCGAAACCTAGAACTTCATCTAAATACACGTAACTGTACTTTCGGTATATTCTAGAAAGTACAGTTTTTCTTTCGCGAAATCAAACTGATTTTCGCGTGCGTACGATTCTTTCAATGAATCGTAACATTCCCCCTCTTCATTGAAGAATCGTCTACGTCACAATAATCCTAGTTTAGGTCTTCCTCTTAAAAGCACATCAAACGTCGCCGCCTTAGTAAGCATATCGGCAGCTTACTCAAGTGTCCGATTTTCCACAATTGATTTATACTCCTTCTCCCATGCCGGCTTCCACTTCGTTTCCCAATCACACGAGTTTCTTGCCTCCGCGTATGATTGAGGATCACTGGCCAAATTCTCGCACATTAATTGCTATAAAAGGAATTCCGTCTCCTTCGCATCGGAGACGAAATAATAGGAATTGGAATTCTCTCCACCAATTTTGTCATAAGAAAGCCGATTCGGTTTCTTTCCTCTATTCTCTCGAGTACTCCGTCTAAGAAACGGAACTTGTTCCACATCTTGCTCCTCCTCGTCCATATTTGGTAAACTCGATTTTGAGCTTGAGGATTTTTGACTTTCCGTCGACATTTTGGAATTTCGGCTCACATTACTCCGAACATCAATGTCAATGTCTAATTTCTCCGAACTTGAATTAACATTTGATTTTCCCTTCTTGATATTGACAATGGATTCCGGTTCCTCATCCGAGTCCGAATCCTCAATTTCCGGGAAATTGGCAACATCGTCTACCTCATAAAAATCAAGATTCTTCTTCAATTCCGCCGATTTCTCAATAACCGATTTTAAATCTTCATGAAAATTGACATTTCTGGATTCTTCCACAATGCGACGAACTGGATCAAATACACGATAAAGATTTCCTTTCGTGCTATAGCCCACGAAAATTCCGGGCCAACTTCTCGCCGCAAATTTCCCTTTTCTTTTCACTTGATCCACATACACCGTAGCATGACATCCCCAAATTCGGAGATGATGGAGGGCCGGTTTTCGCCCATAAAGTAATTCGAATGGTGTTTTGTCACCGGAAACCGAAGTAAGTCTCCGATTACAAATATAATTGGCCGTGAGTATAGCATCTCCCCATAATGAGATACTTTGACCGGCCGAATGCACCATCGCCCTCACCATTTCTTGTAAGGTCCTATTCTTCCTTTCGGCTACTCCATTTGATTCCGGAGAATAAGGTGAAGTAAATTGTTGGGTAATTCCTTTCTCCTTACAATACCTCTCGAATGCGATAAATTCTCCTCCATTATCCGAACGAATGGCTTTCAATTTCTGTTCGCATTGTCTTTCGGCAAATGCATGCCACTCAATAAAAGTTTGAAGAGCATCCGATTTTCTCTTCAATAATCGAACCCACGAAAATCTTGAATAATCATCAACGATGACCATAATATATCGATTTCCTCCGAGGCTCTCCGGCTTAATTTGTCCACATAGATCAACGTGGACAAGCTCCAAAGGATGTTGAGCCCGAAATTTCACATCCTTCGTTGGATGTGATTTCCGAATTTGTCGTCCTTGGCTACATCCATCGCACCCATTTACTTTTTCACCGGTAGCAAGATCTAATCCTCTTACACATGCCGTTTTTATCATTCTCCTCAAATTTCCTTCGGATGTATGGCACATCCGATGGTGCCACAACGTTAAATCTCCCTTTAATTCTGAGATTTGATTTAGAATGCCCGTAGAAGAAGCATTCTTCCTCGGTCGCCTCCATAAAAGTCGGCTATGCATCGAATTGGTTACTTCGCCTTCGCCGATTAATTTGCCGTCGGCGCGATATATACGAATCGCCGAATCACCTCTAGCGACTACGCTCCCACCGGCTCGCTGAATTTGAGGTACACTTAATAGATTCACTGAACCATCCGGAATATATAGGACATTCAATAGACGCGCCTCCGAAATAGTTTCATTTCCAAAACGGTCCCATGTAGGTAAATTCAATCGAACGGTACCCACTTTACCAACCGTAATCGTTTGTCCACTTGCTACCGTAATTAACTTTGGTACGGTAAGTGAACGCATGTCGTCAAAAAGTGTAGCGTCCGTACACACGTGGTGAGACGCTCCCGTGTCAATAATCCACTCCTTTTCGCGTGCGTCACTTGGTTCACTTAATGAATCAATAGAGAGGTGAAGACAAGTGAACGTTTCTCCTCCTTCGTCTCCTTCAAAATTTCCCAAGTCAACAAAATTTCCATAGCTTCCACCATGACCGCCATACCGTCCACGACCACGACCACTATCACGTACGCGACCGCGACCTCCAAAACTGCGACCGCCTCTTACTCCTCCGCTACTAAATTTAGAGTAGCATTGTTGGCTCGTGTGGCCTAGTTTCCCACAATTGAAGCATTCTCTCTCTTTATCCGGACAAGAAGCTGAAAAATGACCGGGCCGGTTACAACGGAAACACAAGACGTTGCTATTATCATTTTGGACGGACCGAGGTCTAGAATTTCCGCCCTTATCAAGCCATTTTCCACGACCTCTCGGACCTCCTCCTTTTCCACCCCCTCTTCCACGGAAATAATGTAAGTCCGCGAATTCGGGAGCGGTCACATTCAAGGATCCCGTGTCCAAAGAGCCTTTTGAAGAGCTAATACGATTACTCTCCGCCATCTTTAAATAATTCACAATAAACTCGTAAGTATTATTTTCCCTCGCAAGTAAAATTTCCTTGAGATGGATCCACTTATCCGGTAACGCATTCAAAAATCCGGTTACTTTGTCCTCCTCCGTGATCACTCTCCCATTGTTAAGAAGTTGCTCCACAATAATATTGAATCTCTTCACGGCATCGTCAAAAGATTCATTGGATTTCATTTTGAATTGCATAAAATCGGAAAACATATATTGGCCCTTGTTTTGGATTCCCCTCTCAAATTGGGATTCCAACGCCTTCCAACATCCGTGTGCGGTGCTATGCGTGAGGAAATGATCATGCACAGAAACTGAACAAGTTTGCATCAATCCGGTGATGGCCGCAAGATTCTTTCGCTTCCACAACCGACGAGCCTTCACATCTCCAACCGGTATTTTCTCTTCTCCATTGACGACCTTCCAAAGGCCTCTCAAAATCAATTGAGCTCGAATATATTTCTTCCACGAAGGGTAATTCGATCCATTGAATACGACGGTCTTTCCGGGCATCTGAAACATTTCCACTCCTCCTTGACTATCTTCCTCTAAATCGGAATCATCATCAAGCTTAAATTTCCCCCTCTTATCTTTCACTTTCTTTGCCTCCCCATCACTATCATCGGAATCATCTCCATCCGGATCGGGATCCGGATCACCGTGAGTTAATTCATCAAACCTCCTATCCACGGCCGAAAATTTCTCATCAATCCGACGCATGAAATTCTCCAAATACTCTCGCATTTGATTGTCGGACATCGAGCCACCGACACCTCTATTTTGATCAAGTGAATTTATGTAAGAGATGAATGGAAGTAACTGTTCCCACATTGTTAGGCATCAAATATCTTCAAAAGTAAACACAAAACATTTTGGCCAGCTTAAAGACTACTAAACCTGGTCTGAGATCATTATACAAATCACTAGACAATGATAATGTGTTGTGTACCACATTAAATTTGGTAAAGACGGAACAAAACATTACTGCCTTTATCTCGTCGGTTTTCAACACATGAACAGTTAACCATATGTTATCGTGTAATCAGTTCATTTGTAAGTGGACGAAAACAATCAACTGGCTATAGGAAAATTGCTAAGGTACATTCTAGTCCATATATAAAAGTAACTCGATAAGAAGGTCAAGCTCACCATTTCAGAATTTGTGATTATGTTTCAGTTATAATTTTGCCTTGATCATCTACACTAGAGGCAATGGATACTCATAATTTCAAGGTCATTTAACTTGAGGCTTAGAAAAGAATTTTTTTTTTCTTTTTTTTTGGGGTTCGCTGGAAATAGAAAAAAGTGTTCTCACTTGTGTAATATTTGTAGGCATACGCTGACAATCGTAGCAACAATCTACACTAATTCATGTGTGGAGGCTCCAAGATCGTGTACGACCAGCACACAGAAAGAAAGAAATCTCCGCAAAAGATTCTCCAAAAACGGAATATTCTATTTAAACCCCGAAAAAGGAAAATGGAACAAATTTCCTAAGCTTTTATTTCCAAAACGGTCTGTATCCGCACTAAAAATGTGGTAACCAGAGAGGTAAATTACACATGAGAAAATAGCAAATCCGGAAAGAAAGAAACTTGGTGCCAATAACGGACTCAATAATGAGGAAACATAGCTCAACTCAATTAATCTAATGCAATTGAATAATTGCACCCAATTCTGCCGTTAGGTGAAATGAAACCAAAAAACAGAAGTTTGCCTGCTTCAAAAAAGCCAACTTCGGAAATAACTACATTAACAACAACGAAATTAAATTTCTCGTTCCAGGAAATGATGACAGAATAAACAAATCTGTACATCAGGAATAGTGTGGGCCATTCTAAATTCCGACTAAATGGAATCACTACTTCAAAGCTTCGTAGGCTGATTCCTCAGCAAACATGTTCCTCAGAAATCACAAATAGATGAAAATCCCCCTTGTTTTGACAGTCTATAAATTAAGTTATATGGAGATATTGGCAAAGTGCATCTGCTTAATTAGAGTCATTTTTTCAACCAAATCCACACTAACAACAATGACAACTGACTTACCGAGGGTAGAAGACAGCGTAAAGTTGATGCTGTTAGGCACATGATTAGCGTTGGGCAGATAGTTAGGGTTGGTGATTAATGAATATGATACCAGTGCTTACAATTGCTGAAGATGATTAATGATGACAAACAGGACAAATATTTGTATTTACAAATAACACGAAAATATAGAATAATTAATGGAGATAACTAGAAGCATTAAACAATGGGAGCTTTGAACAAACGCTAGTGATTCCGTCAAACATTCCCAATTATCTGAACCATGAAAGATGACACAGGGTGGATAACGTTATTTCATCTTCACTTACTAAGCAGATATTAGTGTTATCCACACTCATTGAATGCAAACCTTAACAGTATTATCAGTAATTTTATCTTATAAGGATTGGACACATAAGATAGTGACAATGCATCAAGTAAAGCAATTTCAAAATGTTAAAAATTTCGTCTTTTTCCTTAGTTGCTACCTAGCTGTTACTTAAGAAAATCCAAACAGAGATAGTGCGAGAGAGAGAGAAGAGAGAGAGAGAGAGAGAAGAGAGAGAGAGGAAATTCAACCTGTCATAGACCTAAAATCATTTTGTATCAAACCAAGGGTGGTCTATTAAAACTGGCATTTGGAAACGTCATAAGACAGCGGTTGGCCTCAGAAACAAATGCACCTACACCTTCGTATCCAAACCTTTCCATAACCTTGCCCTATATCACAACTGAGCAAAAGAAAGAAAGGGAAAGAGAGATAGAGTGAGGGGAGGGGGGGAAAGAGAGAACAAGAGAGAGGGAGAGGAGGGACAGAGAGGGAGGGAGGCGGGGAGGGAGGAAAGAGGGAGGGAGAGGATGATGCCGGTAGGGAGGGAGAGAGATAAAAGGGGGGAGAGACAGAAGTCTCTACTAAACAATGCCAAATTCCTAAAAGTGGCAATCCAGCTAAGTTGCCAGCAAAGGCAAGTCAATTACAACTTCACGTCAAAAAAAAACCTGACCTTGAAAGAGAGGGAGAAAGAGGTGGAAGGAGGAGAGGGAATAGAAAGATCGAAGAGAAGGCGAAGATGAGCAGATGGGGAGAGCGAAGAGGAGAGAGAAAGGAGTGGGAGAGGGAGCGGGAAAGAGAGACCGACTCTGAGGCCGCGGCAGAGGCGGGAGGAGAGGCAGAGGCAGAGGCAGAGGCAGAGAGAGGAAGAGACAGAGGAAAAGGCAGAGGCAGAAAGGGAGGCATAAGCAGAGGAGGCAAAGTCAGAGGGAGAGGGAGAGGGAGAGGCAGAGGCAGAGGCAGAGACACCAGCAGAGACAGAGGGAGAAGGAGATGGAGAGGTAAGAGGCACAAGGAGAGAGAGGGAGGGGAGAGGGGGGAGAGTGATAGCATTCCTCACCGTATGTGCCCAACGATCCCTGGGATTCACTCTCGCCCCTTTCTTCAATAAGAGCTCCACTGCCTCCAATTTTCCCTCACTAGCCGCCAAATGGAGGGCTGACCTGCCATCATAATCCGCGGAATTGACATCTGCCCCTTCATCTAACAAAGAATTGATACCTTCCACATCTCCCTGACTGGCAAAGAAGAGCATATGGGAGACAGTTGTCAATTTGTCTTGCCATCTGCTACTAGACGTGGAGTTTCCACGGCTGTTGTAAGGGGAGAGAGGATTATTACTGTCGTCGTTATTCTGACTGCCTTTGGAGTCTTTACTGATTTCTTTGCTCGAAGTGTCGGTTCGTGTGATGGAGGTAGGGGATTTTTCGGGAGGGGTGTGATCCTCGGAGGGAGGGAAAACACTTATGGAAAGTTTGTTAAGGAGAGCAGGAAGGCCGAAACGGCCGTGGTCACCGTTGGCAGTCATGAGAACAGGAAATGGAAAGTAATTTTGATCGTTGTTTTTGTTCGTTTGTCTTTTTCTTGTTTGTTTGTACCTTTTATTTCTGGTTTTGATTTAGAATTAGGACTCAGTTTTTATCTCGGTTTCGGCTTCTGTTATCTGTGTCGATTCCGGTTTCAATTTTTTTGGCTTTTGGTTTTCAGTTTTCGGTTATGATTTTTGGTTTTTGGTTTCTGGTTTTGGTTTTGGTTTCGGTATTTGGTTTTTGTTTTGGTTTTTGGTTCTTAGTTAGGTTTGGATTTGAATTTTGGTTTCGGCACTCTCTTTAAAGTTTTTCCTTCATTTATTCGTGTGGCTTTCTCTTTCAGAATTTATTTTTTTGCGTTGATTCTGCTTTAGGTTCTAGTTTCAGTTTTTCTTCAGGGACAAATTTTGGATTCCCGGATATCAAGGTTTTGATAAAAAAAGTGGCACTTCTTCCAATGCAATAGAAAACTACATTTGCCTTGGTTTTTTAATTTGGTTATGAGAGTTGCATAAATATTGAGTTTTCCGTTTCAACTTCGGTTTTGTCCCGTTTTCTAACCTAAAATCTACTACAGATCTTGTAGAGTTTCGGTAGAAGCTTGGTTTAAGATTAGGGTTAAAAAATTGCTCATGGATTTTCAGCAAAGCATTCAGGAGCAAAGTTTACTCCTTTCATTCGATACTTTAAGTCTACCATGTTATGGTCGCAACAACTTTAGTTTTACGAACTTATTCAGATGAAAAAACACCTTCCAAGGGAAGAATTAGGAAAGGAAAGCTAAGGAAAGACTGTAATATCTTCTCGATCACATAGTTGGATCTCCAAACATGATCTATTCTCACTTTTAGGGCAAACATTCTGATTTTCGCGCGTGAGAACACGCCAGCAATCGTGAGTTTGCTCGTCTTTAAGTCGTGTTTGGAACAAAGTATGGTACAGTCGTTCACCGTCCTAATTTTCTGTACCATTTGGGTTTTTTTTTTTTTTTGGCTGTTTTTGTTTTCATTACAGAGGTCTCCGGGCTAGCCATAAAATTTTGGATGAGTCAATCGTCAAATTCAAAATTTCAAATAGAGGGCTGTTCATTGGGTGAGACATTTCTGTTTGTTTTTCTACATAATTTGTCAGCGTATGGGGGCAAATGTCTATTGTAACGGGAAAGCCCTTCGTTTAAACCTGCTGTATGTAACTACTGTAATGGTTCACATTATAGAATTCTATTGGCGAAAACTTTTGTTTGAAACGAAAAGTGCTTGCGGTTACGCTTAACTTTCTCGGCTGATGAAGGGCTCTCCGTTACAAAAGACATTCGCCCTGAGGGTCGGGCTCATTGAGCCAATTTCCGGGTCAAAATTTTGTCCAATTAAAGTTGCCATGTTGTCATTATAAAAAGAAAAAAACAACTACTAGAATAACAAAAATATGTGTAAAAAAAGTTTTACGCCTGCTTTACGCCTGTAAATTTATTTTTGGCATCAATTTCCAAATTTGGGCGAATCAGTTTTCCTATATGTCGAGACAATAACGTTTCTCAAACCCGCGCCGTGCGGTACGGTACAGATTTATTGATTTGCACATGTGAGAACAAAATATCTTTGATTGGCTGAAGCTTTTACGTTGTCCACCAGCTAAGCGAGGGCGTATATTCGCAAAATGGAATCACGTCAAGAGAAGATCGGACGATGCAAAATAGTCGGTGAGATTCTCTCTGGACCGAGAAGACTTCGTTATTTGTCATCGGGGCCTTTTTGCCTGAGAAGGGCTCTAGTGCTCAGCTCCATATGCATGCACTATTGCACTCCGGAGCATCAGCACATCGGCTGCATCGCTTGAAAGATGTTACGATTTTCCGTATCGGTTCAGATTAACGAAATGTTGAATATGTACATCGCCAATTTTCACCTGTTAACCGATGTATAATTAAAACTTGTGACCTTACCAGCCTAGGGCCCTAGGCTAGCGTGCCGTCAAGTTGTCAACAGATATCGAGTTTCCTACTTTCATGGCGAATTTGGGAACTGCGACAGCAACCTCAATTCTCGGTGTTGACTTCCCACGTGTAAGGTCGATGTACGTTTTCTTTTTATATGTAATTATGTATATAAGCATTTGTAGTACATTTTGAAACGTGACACGCTCTTGAGTCTTCGCGATTACATCGCATTTCCGTGTATAGTGGATGGGGGGTCATCGCCATGGACGGTCATCCTAAACATGCACTTCTGAAAGTGTGTACACTGAACAGTGAACAGTTGAACACAACTAGCCAACTAGGGTTCAGGCGTTCAGAGTAATGCATGCATCAGGCAACTTCAATGACGGCGTTGCGCCGCGGCACTGCGCCGACATATTTTTGTGGTTACATTTCTGTCGGCGCCAACCGTACACCCTGTCGTATCAAAATTTTGAAGGGCTAAAGGTCGCCGTCTCGTAATGTCACGTTTAGGACATCCTCCAGAGCCCCAACCGTAGATGGTACTGTACTTGCCGAAAAAATATCATCTCACGTGTTAGAAAAAATATCGGAAAAGTACAATTGCAAAGTACTAATATCTACGGCATATACCATCGGTTTGGCAGTCAGTACTGTACTTTTCCCTCGGTTGATACACCTGTACAATCGTTAAATTACGGCTAGCTTGACACGTGGAATTTAACGACCGTTTTAGATTGCGACGTGTTCAAAATTTGTTACGTCCGACCGACCACCTAAACCTAGTCCGGCTTTCACCGGGCGGATACGGTCCAAAATTGATATGTTCGCATAAATACCGACAAAATGTCCGTGATAACAAGACAAATCTCTGCCAGGTCACATAGGTCAGAGGGCTTTCAGACACCAAGTTGTGCGGGACTGCGCGCTACGGTTGCGTACTATTTATTTTTTCTCTCCTTTTCGCTGATTTCTCTTCTTTGAAAAACGGGCAACTGGGAAAATTATCCGCAGGTTCGGTTTACACTTTACAATTACATGTTTTCGGTTGTCTCCTTTAGACACACTTTCTGATTTTCTGTTTTAGGAATTAAACGTTACAAATGATGGTACACCGTGATTTCATCGGCCACACATCATATTAAATCTTTATAGCCGAAGATATTTTCTTCATAAACAAATGGCACCATAACCACTAATGGGGTAATCGATGCGGCCAACCGATACTTTTATCGACGGGTGACAAATGTGATGTACAATGAGAAATTCGAAGGGCGGAGAAGATATACTGGGAGGGAAAGGGATGGAGACGGATGGAAAGGAGGAGAGAAAGAGGGTGTGACAGAGGGTGAGGGATGGGGCGAGGGGAGGGCGGACGGATGAAAAGGGGGTTGGAGGGAAAGAGCAAGAGATTGATAGAGGGAGAGAGAGAGGGAGAGAGGGAGTAAAGAGACACTAACTCTTTGCTTCTTTCACACCTTTTTGCTCTCCTTCCTTCCCTATCTTTTACTCTTTCTCTCTCCCTCATTTCCCTCTTTTCCACTCCCCCTCCTTTCCTCCGTCCCTACCTCTTTCGAGCTCCCTCCTTATCTCCCTCTTCCCTCTATTTATTTGTCGATTGTACGATTTAAAACTAAGACTTTTAGTTTGGTTTAGAGAGAGAGAGTGGTGAAAAAAGGGAGGAGAGAGAGAGAGGGGGTGAGTAGTTATTTCTTTTGTACGTATCTCTTCCTTCTCCCTCCCTCCTTCCTACCGTCCATCTTTTTTGTCACTTATTTTTTTTACTCCCTCTATTTATTTTTTCCCCCTTCTTTCCTCTCTCCCATTTTCTTTATTTTCCCCATTTTTTCCCATCTTCGTTTTAACCCTATTGTGCATACGTATATGCACCACATCGACCAACACGATATATTTGTAGGATCCCTCGACGTCGCGTCGTCTCGCATTTGTATCGAAACATCGTGTTAAACGAAAAAACTCGTTTATTTTGCATATAATTTTGTTCAAAAGGTTAAACATGTACATCATAACACTACGCATTTGGTGCAATATACATAGCTACATTTTTTCGTACGAAATGAACGGAACTAAGGTTTTACCAAATCAAATTGCTAATATTGGTTGTTGACAACAATTATTCACTTAGAAGATTACATGGATAATTGTTAAAAAGACCATTAAATTTGTTAGCGATGAGAAACTTTTAGTATATATCTTGCAAAATGTTAACATAACGAGTGCTATTGCATTTTTAATCTTCATTTTGTATTTTTAGTACGATACAAATATGTTAACTCTCATTCAAATAATGTTAATGTTGTTAAATGGTTTCATACTTCCTCAAAAGATTTAATAGTAGATGTTTGAAAAGTGACGTGAGTCAACCATTTTATTGTTCGAACACTTATATAACGGTGTTTGTTTTATACCCATTGTTGTATTTTATAAAGTACGAAACATTAGCGAGTTTAAAATGTTTCAGTATGAGTATATAAAAAATGTGCACCAAATATCCACAAAATGCGCGTTAGTAAAAAGACGAAGAGCGATATACATGTACAAATGTAAAAAACACACCGAATATATGTTAATTATTATGTTTTAGACAAAATCATCGAATCTTAAAAAGAAAATGGCGTGCGGGTTTAAATTATGGCATACTTTTATAAATTGTATTCATCTACGAGAAAAATACAGTTAATATATGCGAGTCACAAGGGTTGTAACGTTTCGTCTCAATCTTGTGATGTACTTAATAGAAACAACAAGACGTTGTTTTTAAAAGGTGTCGGACCATCCTAAACAATTACATAATCATACTAAGTGCGTCCTTTATAAAAGAAATGGGTGTAGCTTTAAATGTTGAAAATGTCTTTAAGTTATATATATATATATATATATATATATATATATACGTGTCAAAATATAAACGTATGATTTTAAGTTTTTAAAATTGTTGATGATATTGTCATCCCTTTCTTATACACGACAAAACCTTTTTTTACTATTTTGGTGCGTCTAAAATAAAATTGATTGTATGCATATAAAATGGTTAAAAAATGTCCCGCTTTATAACTGCGATGCCTACTATACATACATGTAAATGCGTAATTAATATGGAGAAAATATGATTTCTTTTAAGTAAAGGAATGACGTCATTTCTCACATAAGTGGTGACTTGTCTCGTTTACATGTAGACTTGCATAGTATGTAAAGGATGACAATTTTATGTTTGGTTTGGTTGTCCAAAATGTTTTGTAAATGAGCTTGAAAGGTCAAAAGATTAAAACTCTAAAAATACGTGTTATGATATGGTAACGTTAAAGACATCCAAAATTGGTTAACGGCGCCATTAAATTTGTTAACAACATTAATTCATCGTAATTCGATCCTCGAAAATATATAATTATTTGTACTAAAACTAGTAATAAATTATTGTAAAAGCAAAATTAGAGCATATGTCTCTCGCTGTAAATTAATATGGAACATATAGATATAATGTACATTTGTACAATACAATACCAGCTTTAATAAATGTTTTTAGGCCTGCACGGCTTCCGACAAACAAGCACACGTCATCGAGTCTTCGACGTTCTTCCTTTCCCACACAAAACTGTCGATTTGTACTTTCTGCCAAGTCCGATTTCCACACGTTCTACTTTTCATATTTGTGCTAAACCGATGGCTGTAATTCCACAACATGCCGTACAGATCTCGTCATAATGCTGTACCGCCCCTTTGCCCTCAGATGTACGACCAAATTTGTACGTTCTGTGCCCTGGCCCGGCCTGTGACGTCTGCACGCCGACACGTCCTCTACCTCGAAAGGCCGATGTTGGCACGTGACCGCCATGCAAGGCCTCCACATGTCTCACATCAATTTTAAAAGGGAAAAAACAACATTCTTCATTTTCTCTTGACGCTACCCTTCTTTTTTCAATTTTAAATTAATTTCTCTCCTGGTTCTTTAGTTTTTCCCATGGAATCTAAACCCTCGTGGTTCCTCCGATAAGACAGGCGTAAAGCCGTTGGCTCTTTTTCGTTTCTCGCGCTCTTGTCGTCCCTTCCTTTACTCCCCCTTTCTTACTATTTTCTTTCTATTCTCCTCTTACCCTTTTCACTCTCTCGTTTCCCTTGCTCCTATCTTTCTCGTTTGTCTTTTTAACATCTAGTGGTTCTTTTCTTGCTACATATTTATCTTTTGGCTAGAAATCGTTCTTTCTCTTCAACAAAAGCAGCCTTGAAGAATCAATTAGCATAATCTTTTGATTAGTTAGGGTTTAGCACACCATATATTTATTTCAGAACTAAAACTGATACCTTTTTCAATAGGATACCCGAAACAGCAGGCTCATTACTTCCCTTGACGGACCTGCTTTCGTTTCCTTGTATTAGTTTATCGGTTTAGTGTCAGTGGCACTTAAAATTTCTGCTAGAACGTTAAAAGATACCTTGTTTTAAATGAATACCTGAGTTTAACAGACGGATTATGTATCGTGACAGTGCTGTTTTTTGAGCTGTACGTTTGTTTCTCAGTTCCCCTGTTTCTCAGTCAATAAGTTCAGTCATTCAGTTTAGTGTTATCGGCGCTCCTGGATATTCTTAGCCATGGCTATGGTTGGCAGAAGCAATGGAGGAGGTAGTGGTAACACTAGTGGAAGAAGCAGTAGTTCGGATTGTAGCAGTCCAAGTGAAGGCACGGCCATAGAAGATGCAGATTTTGCGGAAATTTTGCATCCATTGTCTGGATGGCTTGTCCAAGCCGTGCGTCGCCTGGAAGTCGCAGGAGATTCTGGCATGTGGTCACCTGCCAATGAAGCAGGGATGAAGCTACAAGGCTGGGCTGAGACAATGGTAGACATACAGGACTTCGTGCAGTTGCCGACAGTTTGTCCGGGTTGCAAGCAGGTATTATATATCCTTTATATGTGATTTCTCTGATATTTTAACTCTTGTTATGTGCGGTTTACTCCCGGTCATTGCAAAGTTTTATCTACATGGCGTCATCTGGTCTTGTCATCTGGTATTCACAAGCTGTTAACAATCATGGAAATCTTGCACTCTAGTAGGTTGGCTGTCTATGTTCATTCAGTTATGGAGACCTGCCTGTCTTTCTCTATCTGTTGCTTTCAGGAGATGCGTAATGGAGGGAATGGCCGCCAGGATTCTCGTGGTTGTAGCCACCCTGCTTTTCTTACTGCCCTTAATCGGTAAAATTCCTTATCCTTTTCCTTTTGTTAGTGGTATTCTGTCACTAAGTGGCGACGTTGAACTGATACTTCTGCAAGTCTCGGCTTCGTATCGTGCAGAGGAATGTCAGCCAAAGATGCAGAGGAGCTGATTTGCAGGCATCAGCCCCCGCAAGATTGCTTCTATGCATTGGATGTGTTGGCCAGCCTTGTACAGGTACGGCTTTTTTTCATTGGTTAGTCTCTCCGAGTGTTCTTGGTTGATTTAGTGAACCTTGAGTACTCAGCTTTATAATTGTCAAACCAAGAAAGTAAGTGGATTTCCGGTTTTGATCATGCAGGAGGAAGAGTGGATGCTATCCACAAAAGACGGACAGGAAGGCGACCACCTAGGCTGTTTGAAGTATTACTTAAACCAGCATTTTTTGCGCCTTGTAAGTTGCCCTTTTGTGAACTAGATTTATGTGGTTTCTTGCACTTCATGCCTGCATTTTCGCTATCATCACCGGTTCCCATGTTTGTTTGATCCATGCTTCCACAATTTCTGGTAAGTGACCGTACTGCAGCTGGTTGTATCACCTGCTGAGACCTGGTTTGCTGAATGGCAGGCACCTGCTACAAGCAGGCAGACAATTATTTTTCCAGTTAGTTGTTGCAGTTTTGGGGGTTAGGCAGCTGGTTCTTCCCACTCCAGTCCTTTTTTGTACCATTATCAGTTCTATTTTTCAGTTCTTAGAAAAGTGAAGTTTCGTTTGGTTCTTTAATCCTTGGCCTTTCTAGCCTTGAGGAAGCAAACAATATTTTACACATGTTACCTTCAACTGCCCATACACCAGAGACGCATGCCTGTTTTGACGAGGCTCTCTATTCAAAAAAATGTTGGTATCTTGGTGCAGGTTGAGGAGGGGAAGGTGGTCCAATGTTTTGATGAGCGAGGACAAGCACAGTGGGCTGTTTTCTGCACAGGGCTTGTTTCACGAGGCTCTGAAGACCCTATATATGCTGTTTTGCAGGTTTGCCATCTTTCTCTGGTTCTTGAAATTATGTGATTTGATGATTTCACTTAAGACCTAAAAATGGAATTCCTGTCTACATCTTGCATGTACAGCCTTCATGGATCTTGCATGTAGTATATTGAATTGGTTACTGGTAAAATTTGTCCCTTTATTCGGCAGTTTCTCAAAGCTTTTACTTTTGAAGTCATGTCTTGTATCTGCAGACTTGTTGAATGTGATTTGGTGCGCAAAATGCCATGGTTGTTATACAGATAGTTTCCTGTTTCATACTGCAGTTGACCAATTTATGGTGCAAGCCTAGTCTGTATTATCTGTTGTTCCCTGCAGTGATTCTCCAAGTTACTTCACAGAAAATTGACAGTATCAGAGTTTATTACTTTTGCAGCGATGTGCCCAATCGTCATCAGGATGGACATCTTGGCAACTGTTTGGTTTTGTGCCTTTGACGAAATTGCAAGACCCTGGGCAGCAGTGGAACAAAGTCGAGGCTATTGTTGCACCTCCAGAGCAGGTGGGTTCCTGGTTGGAGCAGGGTGCTCTGTCACTTGTCGGACGGTCAAAGCTGAATGTTTATGCTGACAAAAGCCTTTGAGAGGATGCTGAAGTAGTCACTTGGAAAGAATTTGCTGATCTACATAACAGAAGTCATATTGGTTGAGGTATTATTTTTCTGAGGTCCTAACATTTGCATCTTGCAGTGATGCTGAAGAAGTTACTACAGAGATGTTGATAGTTTTGGACAAGGTTCCTGAAGGGGACATTAAGTGGTTGTGGAATAACATTGCTTGACTGTTATTTTTTTCTTTATTGCTGCAGGCAAGCTTTTGTGAGGATGCTACAGACCTTCTTTACATGTGTGGCATGCAAGCTGATGTTCCCCAGATGCATCCCCAGGTATGTTCAATACCAGGTTGCTCCTTCCTGCTTTGGATCTGTATATTTCCTCTCTTTTTGCTATTGTTTCCTTAATGGCAGTTTTTCTTTGTAAATCAGCTGGAATCTGACGGGTTTTCTGTTTGCAGTTATGGGAGGACTTGGAGAACCATTTGGCAGCCTTCCCATCCACTTTATTGGAGCCAGGCATCACTGCACAGGTCTGTGCTCTTAAACTACGACCAATGTCTATCTATGATGCTTTGTTCTTAGTTACAGCATGTGAATGCGCGACACTGGTGGAAGCAGAATATCATAATATACTGTGTCAATTGATCAAGAAAAATTTATGCAAATGAATGCAACAGATTGAGGTGTAGGCCTCTTTATGTTTTTTTGTCTGCAATACGTATGTATTTTTTAAGACTTGTTAACACATGCAATTTCAATGCTCAAGCAGATGCTTCTCTGTTCGTGATAACCTTGACCACTAATACGAAAAAGATGCATATGCTTGCAGGGTCGTAAGCAAGTAGCTATGGCAGCTGTTCAGCGTGCTGTCCAGGCGCTTTCTTATAATCCGTTTACTGCTGTTCCCATGGTACAGCGAAATATTGCTTCTAAATCTTCATCTGTTCAGGTAAGGTCAATTCGCTTGTATGTGTCTAGTCTGTCCAGGACAGAAGTCATTTTGTTTTTATTGGCGGAGTCTGTATGCCACAAGCTGGTAATTATAAAGCCAAACTTATTGTTTCTTTTATATGTTTTAGGTACAGTTACTGCTGCCACTGAAGCTGGATCCTGAGACGTCACAAACACATTTGGCATTGGCGGTGGAGGCATCAAAGTCTCGCCGAGGGTAACAATGTTCAATAACCGATTGAGTGACTTCTTGCTGTGTGGCCATTTGTATGGGCAGTCTCAGTGGTGATTATTGCTCTTAGTCTTTAGCAGTCTTTGACCGAGTCTGGACATGAATGTGGTGTGGCAATATAATATTATTGTTTATGCTATTCTTTCGAGTATGTTCGACATGTGCTACGTTTTCACTAATTGAGCACTCCCTTTCAATTCACCTTCCCTGATTTAAACTGATCTGTTTTTTTTGCAGAGCCCGTCTGTACAGAATTACACGGATTCTATCATTGGAGCAAGCCTATATGCAGGCACGAGTGCTCATGCCAGTCTACCAGCCTTGGCTTGCAGCTATGGCTATGAAAAACGCTCTGTTGGGACCATCCAAAGCTCTCTCAGGGGGGGATTCCTTTAGAGCAGTTTGTCTACCATCAGCAGCAGTCCTGCAGGAAGCTTTGGAAGCACAAGCTATGCCTGGTAGGGAGGGATCCTTAGGGCTACGGTCAAGCTTATCTATCTCTCCATTTGTATATAGAGAATCTTCTGGGGCTCTTCCTTCTCCTCGACAGGTGACTAGTTCTGGATTGGGTTTCTCCAATCTTTCGAGCTTCATGTCTTCTCAGCAGCAATCTTACACTACATCACCCTCTTCTTTAGGAGGTGGTAGACGTAGCCCCCCTGCCTTTGGTCCTACAGAGGGATCACCCTACAGCCCGAGTGGAAGTTCAAGTGATCGGTCAGAACCAGTTCAGCTTCAAAATTTTCCTTCCTCTCTTCCGGGAACTATTTCTGCGACAGGTGGAGTCACAGCCTTTCATGTTCGTGAAGGGACGGCGGGAGGAGCTCTCTCTTCTCCTCGACTTCGTCACAGCAGCAGTCTCCCCACTAGCTATGCCTCAGGAATGCGTCGAAGTCAAGGGGAATATCACAGTGATCCTGGACTGGGTCTGATGAACGAAAAGAAGAGTTACAGTACAAGTTCATGGCAATTTCAAAATTTTGATGATCCTCTTTCTCCAATGCGTAGCGTTGGGAGGTTTGAAGGACGATCTCTATTAGCTTTGGACATCCCAGAAACGTCAAACACTGTTCAGGTATGAAAAGACCTTGCCTAGAAGCTGGTATAGGGCACTGGAAATGTGATGTAGGTTTTGGATGGGAGGTTTGTGGAAATTGTGTTTTACAAGTATCTGAATCTTTTTATGTGGGTGTATCAGGTTTTGTCTCTAAGTCCTGTGCCAGGCGGTATGGAGAATAAGACCCATCATTATTCAGGTAAGGAGAACAACCAAAAAACCCCAATTCTTCTTACAGTTCAGTTGTAGAGCAGGTGCTTGTGCTGTTCTTCTGAAGTTGTACACTTATTTTTGAGAGTAGTGGAAATTGCAGGAAACCTTGGGGGCCATTCATGGGGTACTTCAGGGGGCTCGATGTCTACTGCATTATTGACTACTACTGCCGATGGGAGTTATTCGACCAATGGGCCGACTTCCTCTGACCATGGACAATCTTCATTAACAGTTACCATGAATGGCACTGTTCTCGAAGGTGTCCCTTATGGTACCGAGAGTGTTGAAAGACTGTGGAATGGTGCAATTGATTATGAACTTATGGGAAGTCGAGGGGATGAATATGTGGAGTTCACACCGCAAGATGATTTGTAAGCGTTTTAAACAATCAGTCATATTTTTCGTGCTTTCTCTATTTTTACACTATGTTGTGAGTTTTTTCAAAATGTGGGTTAATAAGGTTATGCCTAAACTCTGAGAGAAGACATGTAGCAGAATGTGATAGGAAATTAAGTTCCTCTTTTTGCTCATTTTCACTCAATACCCATGTTGTTGTTTTCTGTGCGGTTGGCTTTTTTCCAGGTGTCCTAAATTAAATATCTCACAGCTACCTCCCATGTGAGTATATGGCACCTTCTGGCCTGCTATATTTTTTTGTGAAGGATTGCATTTGGGAAGAATAATTTTTCATGGATATAGAGCTCAACCCATTTATCTTGATACAAAGTCTGATATTTTGATTGGGGACTGGTGTGGCTTTGCAGGTTTGTACATGATTTCTACACAGGCAAAACTGCATATGGGGAAGCGTGAGTAGTTGGACTTCTCATTTGTTGTAAAATTTATCTTTAGCTGTAGCATGGTATCAAGAAGGGCAGAAATGGGATGTAAGTAATAAGTTTATGATGGACACGTGTTTTAATATAGAATGCGGAGGTGAAATAGATGCAGTAGAGTTGTAAAACTGAGAAAGGAAAAATGTGTGTTTTGCAGGCTTGCTGTAAGCCATTTTGAACAAATTTTCTCCGAATATGGGCTTGTAGCGAAGGTGGTATCTCGAGAGCACTCAAAGCATCATGGCAAGTTCTTTGCAATTGTCGAGTTTCAGTATTGGAGTAACGAGGTGATGAGGGCCCGTCTTGTCGCTGGAGAACAGATTTGCTTTCAGGGATTCTACAGTGAGTACCTCTGATGTTTGGGTGACATAATGTGCGAAAGCTATATGTTGTGTCCCTGTTCCGAACGTGTATATCATGAATTTTTTAGTATAATACACAATTAAAGTGGGGAAACTGCATTTAGTGTTTTCAATTGTTTTCGCACATTTGAACTATGAATTGGGCTTCCATGGATCCACCAGAATTTTGTAATGTTGTTATTTTAAAGGGAGTGGTCATTTCTTGTGTGAGCTGTCCAGGACGATTTTCTTGCTTTGTACTTGTTTGAAGAGTTTTTTTTTTATATTCAGAATGCATGAGTATGTGAAGCAATTACTCCGTTCTTGCTCATCAGTTGCTGGTTTTCTGATCAGATACAGAAGGATTTTCGAGACAATTTTTTCTGAAGGTTTTTATTCTCTGTTTTAAAAATGGATTCAGGAACGAATGAAATGGTTTGCTTTCCATCTAAACGTTTTTGTTTCTTGGTTCAGAAACCGAGGAAGTTTTAATTCGTCGACACAAAGACAAGCATAAAGTCACTTTGGCTTCATCGGCTTCTCTTTGTCGACCTGACTGGAAATACACAGGAATTGATACGCGAACCGGGAAACCTCTCTATAAGGGGCCTTGCAGCAACTGTTCTCGCGAATGCACTGTTCCTTTTCGGCCTGTTGTGAAAGGACAGCCTCCTCGATGCCGAGCTTGTTTACCTTATGTTATGGGAGGACTTATGGGGGCCACAGGCTCTCAAAGTGGGCCTGTAGTTACGGCTGTTTCGCCATCCATGGCCGCCACAAGCCTTCATTTCAATCACCCGAATGCTCATTTTATGGAGCCAGGCCCAGCTCTGGCAATGGGACGGTGTTAAATTATGTCAAAATTGGTAATTATGGTGGTAACTGCCGACAATCGGTTTAACTATGGGGTATTTATCTAAATGGGAAAAGTCGAGAAACATCCAATATTGATTTGCAGCATCATTTTTAAGGAGAGGAAATTGTGGGGAGACGGAATCGAATACTCGAGTGGAGGTGCATTTTGCGGAACAGAACATTCAAAGTTTTGGAGAGAGTACATGACATATTTCAAACCTGAAGGGGAGACAACATGACATCACTAAATCACATATTACAAACCTTCTTGTTCAAATGCAGGGTTCAAAAATTATATGGCTCAAGGGACACGTGGGCTGGAGTCTTAATTCTTTTTTTTTCCTTTTCTTTTTTTTATTTTTTAATGTTGGCTTTTTTTTGGTTATTTTTTTTCTTTTGGTTTTTTCTTAACCTGGAAGGGGCTTTAGTATTGTTGGTTGTGATATTTGGTTTTGGGGTCATTATCAATTTTCATCTAAGAAGTATTTTTTCGACAGAGGTTTCTTGTAACCAGTCGAAGATAAAAAGAGTCTACAATATTTTTAGTTTTTTTATTGAGCAATGTATATTTTGGGCTCAATGGATTTATGGGAGGTTCTAGTGGTATTCTTAAGTGAGGGTGACAAGGTTAGCTTATTTATTTGTGCACCTCTGTGCAGTAAATGGGTAGTATTGGCTTATTGCTTTCAATTAATGCCATTTATATGTCAATTTTACAGGCAGCCTGTTGGGCCACTTGCAGTACATCTTATGTTAGGGTTCTATGTCACCGTGATGGTTTTTCCGCAACGGTTTTTACCTGATTTAACAATTAGATGTACCAAATTGCCCAGCTAGGCCTTAGTGTGCAGACAAAAGTGTGTACGGATTAACTTCTGGAGTATTATATTATAGCCGTATAGTATCTGTTTATTATACATTTGTGGCAACTAAGTTAAAGTTAATACCCTTCCTTTTCTTATGTGCTTTTCTGTTAGGATGGTGAAATGCCACTTATATTGTTTGATTCCTCTTCCTGTGTTTAGTCCTAGTATGTGGTTTATACAAACTAAATAGGAGAGTCGTGGTAGAGGTATATGAGAATCATGGATAAGACAGTCATGATTTATGAAAGTCATGGTTTATGGAGAGTCGTGGTATATGGAGTTTCATGATATAGTCGAGTCATGGTATAGACGATCGGAAGTCATGATATCGGAGAGTCATGGTATTGGAGGGTCTGGGGCATTAAAAACAGATGTAAGCTCAATATGGAATGTCATTTTTAAATGTTTCTCGAAATTGAAATTGGTTGTGAAGATTTCTCTCGCTATATTCAGAGGGTAGAAACTGCAGATGTAGTGTGACAGCTTTCTTTTTTGACAAGATTTTTGATTCCATTTACTTTTTTGAAAAATACCAGAAATACAAAGTGAATATATATGACAGTTCGATAAAATGAATTGACTGTTCTCTTCGAGACACATGACTGAGGTCTCAGTAAAAGGAACTTATGGTTATTTAAATTATTCATTATCTTTGACTTGCTTCTCTCCCTCTCCCCTCTCCCTCACCTCCCTTTCCCCTTCCCTCTCTTTCCCTCTCTAGTTGTAAACAGCAGGTTTCTGTAGCAGGTTTCTTTCCGGTCTCGTTCTCCTCTCTCCCTTATCTCTCCTCTCTCCACAGTTGCATCTTTGCTGAAAAAATACATCTCTTAAAATGATTTTTTTTTCTCTATCTCGTTATAGTAAATACTGGCACATAATTTAATTTTGAATGAAATCCTGAGTTTCCTCTCTTGGCCAGATTTTGTCTGGTTATTGTTCATCAATCAGTTGACCTCTGGGCAGATAAGGTAAGAGGCAAAAACAACAAAATTAAAAGAAAAATGAAAATCAATTGTAGTCTTGAAGAAAAGTATTTGCAAATCTGTGATTTTGATATTTTGAAGGCATCTCTTCTATACACCTTCAATTTCATGAACTAGTTTCACGGATAAAAGGATAATTGATGATACCATTAATATTGAAATCTATTTAAAATCTGAATGTATGCAATCCTTTCAATGCGTGTTGTTACTAAACATGTACTATTAATATTGATTAAAATGTTTTTAAGTTTTAAAGATAAAGCAGAAAATGCCGAATTGAAAGAGATTGAGACTATCGCTACCAAAATTATTGCCATCAATATCATGCTACACCGTAAATCGCTTTTAGTGTTAATAATTGTCTGCACTTAAAACTACTTTTCTCTGTACACACATGTCGGATTTTGAATCTGACGATTACGATTGAAAGGTAAGATTCCTAGCTTCCGATTGGCGGTCTCAGATTGAAAATCGAACAAGTGTGTACAGAGAAAAGATGTTTCAAGCGGCAAAAAAAACATAAACACTAATCGCGATTCACGATGTAGTTTACTGCCATATAAAAAACGAAAGTGAAATGAGGACCGTATTTACCATCAATATCATTGAACTCTACCTCCAAGGGAATCAAACTCGAGAAAATAAAAATACGACCATTCAACATTTTTGTTTCTTCTCACTTGATCAAAGAAATCGAATTCACAAATTTGGTTGTAAACCTAAAGGTGTTACCCAATGTTCTAAAAAACATATCTAAAAAATTTACAAGATCATCAAAAAACATCAAATCTAGCCATAAAAATTAACATTTGAAAATCAAAACATTGAAACCTACGATAAAAAAACTATCCCAACTCATATGGTTTTTGAAAATCTGTTTGTCCATCAACTTCAGCATAAATGTTTGCCTCTCACAAAAAGGGATCTCAAAAGTTACTCAACCCAAACTGTTAGTATGAATATCATAAGATTTTGGAGGGAACATGAGATAACTCTGGAAGTAGGAGACCTTTTGATAATGCAATATCATTCAGAAATACTAACGCCATATGAAAATCGGGATATGGCGTGCAATCTCGCATCTCTCCCTCTCTCTCTTTCTCTCTGTCTCTCCCTCTCTTTCTTTCTCCCCCCCTCTCTCTCTCCCTCTCTTTCTTTCTCTCCCTCCCTCTCTCCCTCTCTCTTCCTTTCGTTCTCTCTCTCTCGCCCTCTCTCTCCTCATCCAAGGACTTGTCAAACCTGCACAACCTTTGCTTAGTTACAACAAACAACTTTGCAGTATTTTACGGCCGGCAGGTTGTGTCACATGTAATTCCGTTAGAACGGCTTACGTCGGACTTTCGGCAGGAAGTGGAGCTTGTGCTGACACGCATGAAATATACACGTGGAACTTCCAAAATAGCCTACAAAGTACAGTAATCTGGTGCCTTTTATTTATTTATTTTTTTGTTCTGTGGCCTTCATGTTTTATCGGCAAAGAAGTATAGAAACAGTATCGATTGGAAAATTGTATTTTTTAAAGATGTCAATGCTACGAAAGGCTTGCTATTGCCCAACTCGAATGCTTATGAGCATGTCAGTTCAGATTGGGTGTCGCCCATAAGATTTATTTTTTTAATCCATGTTGCCTTCTGAACTATTTTTTTTTATATTACTTGTTTTTCTGTGAGTGTCCACGAATTTCCATCATCTATGTCTATCCTTTATATTTATCAGCATGCGACTATTAATTTATTAAACATTCTTACATGCACAGAAAACAATAATAGTACCATGCAGAAAAAAGAAAGGTCTACATTGTAAATGTGTACGAATCTTACTTCTCACAAAAGTTCATATTTAACTCGTCCGAAGACTGAATTTTATCAGATTTACCTCCTACCCCTCCTTTACCTCTTCCTCCTCAACCGCCGCCTTCAAGGCTACCCCCATCTCCTCCTCTTCAACCGCCACCTCGTCCTCCCTTTCCTCTACCTCCCCCTTTTCCTCCCTTTTCTGCACCACTTCTTCCCCCACTGTCTCCGGGTAAGTCATTCCATTCTCCCTCTAGCCTTCTCTGCTTTCAGTTTGTATTCAGAAGTGTTCGGATTTGTAAAAACCTAAATGCCAGCAGAACAAATGATTGAAATTTTAGTATCTTTTCTAATGGCAAATGTCAAATGTCGAAATGGTCAATGCCTACAGTTAATTATTTAGAGTATAATGTCCCATAAGCATTGTCCAGTATCCTATTGCTAATGTTAACTCTCACTGCTATTTTTCCAATGTCAAGTGTAATATATGAAGTACATTGCGCATTGATACATTAAATATCCAATTGTCTCGTGCCTAACTTCAGACTCACTTAGTAATTTTTTTCCTCTCACTCTCTCTATTACATTTGATAACGCTTCGCTAAATGATAAAACAAAACAAATATTTACCTCTTGATTTCAATTGTTCAGACTCTATTAAGAAAGCGTCACGGCAATACCATTCGAATACATGGGAACCCAAGAAGTGGATGACTAAGACGAAACCAACAAAATTGGCAAGCGAAACAAAAAAACGGTTTAAAATAAACTAACACGTGGACAAAAGTCGCATCAACCAAAGACATTCAAAGAAGAAACAATCATAGAAGTAGCAACATAATAGTGCACCCAAACCAGCGCTACCCAATCAAATCACAACAAAGTTTGCCACCAAAGGGAATAAGCATGAAAGAAAAGTGGAAGCCAAAGGGTGGATCGTGCGGTAGTGAGCAAGGGCAAATAAAGGTCCACCAAGAGAGTCGCCCCGACGAGCGCCGGTTGCAAAGGAAAGATGAACCAAGTTGCTATCAGCCGAGAAAGAGAGGTGGCTGGTCAGTATTTCCAGCTGCGCGCCGAATAGCAAGTGCGCTTACCAGCAGCTGAGATGCGTTACAAACCGTTAGATCAAAATTTCCTCGGCGAAGCTGTGAAAACACCTGCCACGTTAACTGCATTGCGTCGGAACATCAGTTGCATCTTTGCCCGTAAGTACAGCAGAGGTCGCAAAAGTCAAAATTTAAGATACCCGAATCCTGCATTTGTTTTTTTTCAAAATCTGAACACCCGAAATCCGGGCGGGTTATTGGACGCTCCTAACTTTTAACCCGGTACCCGACACGCGTTTAAGAAAAAAACGTTTACCGAAACTTGATTTCCCGCAACTGCCTGTACCCATCCGTTTCCGAATCAGTACAAAATTAGGGTACGCCCCCATGTGGCTGTTCAGGTATTTTTTTGTCGATTTCTTTTCAAACTTAGCACCGTACTGCCCAAGTTGAAACCGTACGAAGAAATCAAAAATTTGCAGAGTACAATTTGCGTCATTCTCGAACTTAAAATGTACGAAAAATTGTCGTCTTGTGTTTTTTCGACCCACCGTCACGTCATCTTCAAACTTATCATAAACCACATCTGCAATGTCTTTTAAGCAAAGTAAAACCGTTTACACAAATAGGAAAATATATTAACACATGTGAAAAGTTTTCAAAAGTTTTTGATGACTAAAAAAAGTACAAAGCTGTTCGTTTTTGTCCGCATGCACCTCGTACGGTTTTTTTTTTAAAGGGTCTTGATGGTGCAGTGTCATTTCACGTAAAGGTGAAGAATCTGCGAAGTCATGGCGGCCGGACAGGAGAGGTTTACGCAAAGGCACGTCGTCACGAACTTAAGTAACAATTTCGAGAAAACACATAGAGACGCCTAATATCCGGGTCCACCGGATCTGCGCTAAAATACAAAGTAAGTTCGCTAAGGGTACTTTCGCATGTGCTAAAGTTACAGTTATTTTCTGTGGTTTTCCTCTATAACTTAGAAATAAACGAGAAAATCCGCAGCCCTACCAAAAAAATGAAATTACCGCCGTACAAGTTGCGTTACATTTAAACTTTACATGTACTGTAGTTTGGTATCTAGCGCGATGCAATTTGACGTTTAGCACATTTCGACCCACTTTCGCGTCCTTTCAGCTCATCTTCAAACTTCATAAAAAATCACCTTGCGAGGTTCCATGTGGTGAGCGAATAATCAGATGCTGTCGCACGTGTCGGAAGTTTTTGACATCTGTTGTGCCCGTAATACGAAAAAAAAAAACGTTTCCAGCCTGTGCGTGACTTTTTTCCGTGCGCTTTTTTCGTACAAGGGCCGTGGAGGGGGTCTCAACCACGCCATTTCGCAAAAGCGAAGTCCATGAAAGCGCCTCTCTCTCTCCCGCTCCCACTACCGCGTCCATCTCACAATTCTTGCAATGAAAAAAGTCAATAATGGTATCAAATGAAAGATCTCTAAAAACGCTTTTTTTTTACTATGTTTGGGCGTATTTTGATGGCAAGTAGAGTGATAAAATACTAAAAAACAAATTCAAAGTAACGACTTCATTTATTTACATACGAATTCTTTGAAAGTAGTACGGATAATCTTCCCTATAAACAAAGTTACAAGACTAAAGTTTTGGTTACATGCGTTCGTACCCTAAGTTACAATTACATGGGGCCATACTTTTAGTGGTACACCTCCAATATACCTTCAACGATACTAAGAGTACAAAAGACAATAATGTTGAATACTTGTATAGTATGGACACTACAGTACTGTAGTGCAACGTACCTACGAAACCTTCAATTTTTTTTAGTTTTTGCTTACCCGGCCGTACCCGATTTTTTTGTTTGTTTTTTAATCACTCGGCCGAATCCGGCCGGCCTTCAAAATTTTGGCACCCGAATCCGTTCCGGATCCGACGTGGGCGAAAGGATACCCGATTCAGGCTACCTATAGCGTATCGGCACGATTCTAAGCGATTTGATGTGCATCACTAGGCAATCGAGAGGTGTAGCGCGGTTCATAAAACGGAACCTGCACATGGAACAGAATTTCTCGTCGTGGAAGGCAAAGCAGCACAAAATTCTTAGTATCGTACACTATGGAAAATGTCCGCACTCTATGCTGATTTTGTGCGTTTTTTTGAAGACACTTTTTTTAATTCGAAGTACTCAGTACTGTACTTCATAGCTTGAAACACGAAAAATTGGCGGATATTCTGTCTTCCATTTTTCTAGCATGAAACTCTGTCTTTTTCTTGACTAAGTGAACCCTAATTTTCTGCTAACCCTCCTTGAACAACCTTTTTTTTTTTTTTTTTACTCTGATTGGTAAATATGATAACTCGTGATACGCTTTTTGTTCTATAGTCTATTGTGCACACACACAGCGAGTCAAAAACCCTATTTTTTTTCTCAACGACATTTTCCTTCTTCTTCATCATGCGTCGAAGTTTAAACTCGGTTCGATCTCTTGGGTCTCCCTCTGTCAAAAGATTTTATTCTAACGAAGTTCTCGGGAGAGGGCGAGGAATAGGAAGAGGAGCTCTCTCTCCCTCTCCCTCTCCCCTTGGAGATCCTTCAGAACAGCCATGTCCTCCTCCTATTGGTACAGAAGAAACCGAGTTTATCTGCCCTCCCATTGGACCACCTGGTCGTCTCTTACGCCCTACTGGATTGACAGAATCGTCAGCTGTAGATTTTGTGCCACGTGTACCTTCTGTAGCTGCTGGGAGAGGGAAAGGGGGCTCATCAATCTCAATTACTGCTGCCCCGCCTTTATTGAAAGGTACCAGAAGAGTTTCAGAGATGATTATTTCCTTATACAGTCTCTTTGAGCTGAGATTTTAACTACATAATGTTAGGTCAATGGTCTTTGTCATTTTCTCAAAGAAGTTTCTATCTTGTTTTAATTGTAGGCGGCTAACTCTAATACTCTTAAAATATTATCTTCTAAAATGTTTTGGCGACTGATGCTTTTTTAGAGTCTGAGCCTGCTCAAGAGTATAAAGTTAAGGCTGTTGTTCTTCTTCTCCTTCTTCTTCTTCTTTTTCTTCTAAGGAGATTATTATTTCTTCTTTGTCTATTTCAGGAAAACCGTCACTCGCATTTGTTCCTCCAGGCCCTCCTGTTCCTCGTCGACTTGAAGCAAGTGATTTTGAATCTAATGCTCCGTCTCCTCCTCCTCCTCCTCCTCCTCCTCCTCCTCCTCCGCCTCCTCGTCCTCCTCCTCCTTTACCTCCTCCTCCACCTCAGCAGCAGCTGCCGTCACCTAAGGAAACTGAGCAATCTCATTCTCTCCCTACTTCTTCGCCTCCCTCTCCATCAAAATCCTCCTTCAGTCGACAACCACCGACAACACAACCTTTTCAATCTAAGGTTGTTGAAACTCCCGCCCCTTCTTCAGCACCTTTTGTTTCCAAGCCATCAGCTTCTCCCTCCCCCTCTCCCTCTCACGCATCTGGAGGAGTCAAGAAGCCGAGCCTCCGTAGCAGTGCCTTATCCAAAATGATTTTGGCTTATTCTCGAGTCAAACGATACAAAGAGATAGAGAGCTGTTACGAAAAAGCGGTGACAGCTGGACAAACTCTCGATAGTGATGCAACAAGTGCAGTTTTGGAGGCTTTTGCTTCTTCTGGCCGTGATTCTGACGTCGAGGAAATTTTTACGAAGGCAAAGGATGCAGGAATCCGTCCGAATGAAGCTGCCTACAATGCAATGATTGAGATGTATGCAGAGAAGGCCGAGATTGAAAAGATGGAGGCATTAGTTATGGAGCTCACAACAATGGAAACAATGGAATCCTTTCCGAGAGATTCTCTGGAGGCTCCTGTGACTGTGACTGGGTCGGTTATTGAGGAATCGAAGGAGCAGGTGGAGGAAACTATCCTGGCTTCTGAGAGGAGGAAAGACACCCTGGAGAGGAGAGAAGAGGGTGAGAGTAAGGAAGGCTCTACTCTAGTTGTAGACGCTGAAAGCTCCACGACCGAGGAACTGAGCCCTGAGGAACGTCAAGAACTTAGGAGCCGAATGCATGGAAGGAGTCAAACCTGGACACCAAAACCGGTTGAAATTCTTCATCAGGAACCTTCAATTTCTTCGATTTTCGATGATGCACCTTCTGGTAGCGAAGGCTTGCCAAGCACGGGTTCCCATGAGATTTTATTGGAATCCCAAAGGAAAGAGGCTGCGCCGGAAGGGGTAAAAGTTGATGTGAGCAATTCTTTTTCAATTGAGTCACGAAATGAGAGAGATATAATGCTTGAAAGGAAAATCATAGGTCGTGAAGACCCTCGACAGTCACCATCGGCTGGGAGGGGTGCTATATTACATGACCAGTTGGATTTACTACAAGTTCCCGTTGCAACCCGTTTTCCTACTTTCCCTCATGGGGCAGGAAGAGGGGCGTCTCATGGAGAAGGTCTTCTTAGTCAACCACAGCCTCAGTTTTTTTCAGATTCTCCTGTAGGGGGAGGACGTGAGACTCGGATTCTTGGACTTGGAGCGACAGAGCCTCGGATTCCCGGCCCACCAATGGCTGTTGTAGCTTCTGGAGAAGTAGAAGAGTTGGTGTCGGAAACTGGAGATAGGGGGGAAAGAGAGAGATCAATGGTAAGGTCGCAAGTAGAGGGTGGATTAGGTCGGGGTGTGCCTTTGGGGCTCACTACTCTGTCTGCTTCTTTGGATAATATCAATGCGGTACAATTTGAGGAGAATTTGAAAGGAAATGGAAGGAGGGTCAATTTTGCTCGATGGAAGGACGATTCAGGCAGGAAGACAAGTACAGAAATGCTAACGGACTTGGCTGGGGGAGTCAAAGGCGGTGGAGGGGCTGGTCGGGGTCGGGAAGATGACTCAAAACCACGTTCTTTGTCACCGTCTCAACCACAGTCAAAGTCACAGTCAGAGTCACAAGGATGGAATGCACCCTTACCTTCCCGTCCTATGGCTCGGATAAGTCGGGCTCCGATTGGTTCACCTGCCACAAGTGATACTGTTTTGGTAGAAAAGGAAGTGAAGGAGGAACAAGGACTGGAAGCAATGAATCGGGCAGCAGGAATAGGCAGGGGTCTTCCAAGTTCTTCGGACCGGGGAGAGTCAACACCAATAGGTTTTGGAGAGGTGGGAGGGGCAAAAGATGGCTTGGGACTGTTAACAAAAGAACAAGCAGCAGATGCCGCGGAAAGGGCCATGTCAATTCTTTCCGATGGGCGGGAAAAACGAAGAAATTCGAGAAGGGCTTCTATTGAAAGTTTCACATCGGAAGCGTTTTCTAGGACACAAAGTCGACCAACTGGTCAGCAACCACAAGGTTCTGGCCAACGGAAGACTCGACCGGAACAAAGGACTGCAAGCCGTTCCACTACCAGTACAAGACGAGTTCAGTCACCTACAAATGTGAGGAGAGGTCTACCGCCGATGACAGAGGAGCAAAAAGAGAAGCTGGTGGACCTGGCAGCGGAGATGGATACATTGGATGGAATTCATACCAATTTGAATGCTCAGTTCATGGTACATCTCTGGGCTGCCCACAGCATGTTACGAAGGAACAACACAGAAGGGTTTGGGGGTTTTGCTTACCTTTTTTACTTGTTGCGTTCTTTTTACTTGTCATAACTTTCTTTTTTTGTTGGGTTTTTGCTTACTTCACTTGTTACTGTTGATAGTGAAAGGTTGTCCCTTGGAATTTTTAGGCTGGTTTTTGGAACATATCCTGGTATGAGTGTGGAGTTATTTGCAAACTCAAAATATTTCAAGTAGAGGCCTCGGTTTAAAATTTTAAACATCTGTATAATGTTTTTACCTGTCAAATTTCTGCTATTTTTGTTCTTATTCTAGTATGATTTTCCCAAATTGAAGCTGAAAATGTAAACTGGGTTTTGACGAATACACATCTAAGCTCTAAATCAACACAGCAATATTAGGGTGGTATGGCCAAAGGGTATGCAAGGTTGGTGGAGTTCTTGGTAAGTGTAAATTGTAAGTTCACGCTCATAAAAAAATTGGATTTTGGGGTTTATGGGAGTACAGCTTACATTAGAGCCTGAGTATCACATGGCTGTGGGAATAAATCCTGACATAGAGGAGAAGGCCCCGCCTTCTTTGGAGGAATGTATGGAACGTGCGAAGGAGCAACTTATGGAAGTTTCGGGGATTAAGACCGAGGAAGAGTGGGAGGTATTTAACTTCAACTGTTTCTTTCTTCTTTGGGCTTTACTTGCTTTTGTTGCCTTTTGTGAGGCATTAGGGTCATGCAACTGTTTGAATGGCATGTAGTTTGGATGTTGCTCCAAAACAAACGTATAACGACTTTAGGACGGTAGCCATGTTGGGATTGGGATGCCATTCCAACCATAGTTGCAATGTGCGAAAAGTTTTGGACACTCGTGCATGGTGACCCCGTATCATATCCGGATTCAACGGTTAAATGTTTGTATAAAACTATGTATAATCTTTCCATACCTTTTCTCACATTAAAACCATGACCAACCTGCTTCGTTAGAAATGTTCTGGAATGCCACTTCTTTGTCAAAACCGAGAGACGATGGGGATCAACACCGCAAGGCTGTTAGCGTTGGAGGATTTTGAAAGGGTTTGTTTTCAAAAATCTTAGATTTTGACAGAGTTTGGTCTTATTGTGGGCTTGGGTTGATTTGGCAGATGGAAAAGTCTATTGCTCTTGACCAGGCTCCTGCTTTGAACCTTCTAGTGGAGCATTATGCTGGGCCAAGAAAGATGACAGCAAAACAACAGTTCGAGGTTTTAAATGAGCTCGCTTCAGAGCTTCCTCCAAATACGCCTCCCTCGATTCAAGCTCTGACGCAACGCACTTTGCTTTCTCTGCAAGTAAGTGGAACAATTTGAGCATTTTGCTTTCTTTGCTTTCTTTGCTTTCTTTGAAGTCGAGGGGCAAGTCACTGTCGAGATTCTGGTACAGAGAGATTTTGTTGTTAGTGTAAAGTGGTGGGGGAGATTTTCTGTGGCCGACAGAAAAACAACCGTTTTGTTTTCGGTAAATTCGTGTTTTCTTTCGTCACAAATGGTATTTTAAGCGATTGTTTGGTGCCAGACACTGCTGAGTTCTGGCAATGTCAATTTCCTCAGTTACTCCTTAACAGAAGTTTGTCATCGTCCTGTATTGCATATTCTTCGACAAATCATTCCAGTCCCTTTCTATCTGTATTTTTGGTCGAGCGTAAGGGTGAAGGGTAGTATGTGATATTGACTTAGATGTCTCCTGTTGTTAAGACCCAGTTGTTGCATTTTCGAATTTAAATATATTTCTGTATTCGTGAGTTTCTGCATGTGTGTGGGTCGGTATTAAAACTATGTGGGGTCGATATTAAAACTTATAACTTTGTGGATCGGTATTAAAATTATCTTAAAACTCAACTTTATGTCAATATACTGAGCTTAGATTGTTTTTTTTTTTAATGGAGATGATAGTGAGAACGCAAAAGTCTCTTGCTTCTGATTTTTCAGGAAAAACATAGTCACACAGAAGTTAAGCATAGGGGAGGTCATCGTCATATGCTGAGTCTGCGTGGATAATTACAAAGTGTGAAGTTATACCTTAAAAAGTTTAAGAACCATTGTTGTGATGATGATGAATCTTGCTTCCCTTTTGCAGTGTTATGGTTTTGTTACGAGAAGCTAAAAAACAAGAAGCTAATTTGGCTTTTTATGGGTTGCGGTGAAGCTAAAAGCAGGAGGCAAATTTGTCTTTTCATGGGTTCTGGTGAAGCTAAAAAACGAGAAGCTAATTATGGGCTGCGATGAAACTAGAAACAAGAAGCTAATTTGTCTTTTTGTGGGTTGGGGTGAGCTTGTTGTACTGCAGAGCAATCCTGCGTATTCATTTGAGCAGAAGCAAAAACTGCTCGCAAGCATGGTGAGAGGCTTCTCGCAGCAGTAGAGGAGAGATGTACCAAAATGGAATTAACAATTTTGTTACAAATTAGTCCCGTGTTAGTCCCCTCTTTTTCCATTTATTTTTTGCCGTTGCTTGCACCTAATGCCCCCCGGTCCTCTTTCAGTCGGGTTCTTTTTTTGCCGTCTCAGTTAAGTAGGTACAACTGAACTAGAATTGAAGGGCAAGGAAATTGTTTTGAGTTATGCAAGAATCATCACGTATGAGGCTTAGTTCGAAAGTGAAATTGAAATAACTTTTTCAGTTAGACAAAAGTTTTTTCGCAGAAAGCAAATGTAGGGATAAAATAGAACAGGAATTCAATCAATTTTGATGAAAATATAATTGCATTTGAATTGCATTACAGCCGTTTACAAAATCGTGTGACCAATTATAATCACATAAAGCGGAAGAAAATGCATTTAACATGAATGATGATGTTGACATTTTTGAAATCTTTTCCTAAAGACTTTTAAGCAAAGATCATTTATATTAATCATGCCGATTTTTATCTGACAAAACAAAGCACAACAAAACAAAAATTGCATTCCAATTCCTTTCTGTTGTTTTTAACTTATTCATTCATCACCTTGTTTCATTTATTAGATGCAACATATATTCAGAAACAGACTGCTTGAAGCTCTCCAATGTTGTATTCTATAAACCTATTGTGATTTCACACTCAACAACCTTGAAAAACAGCAGTTGCTATATTGACTTTGTACGCCATAATTCTTTCATTTCTACTGGATTGTATCAATAAACCAAGTAAACTCTGTTATACTTGTACCTCAAAGATTCTGGGTTAAAGGTTTTTTTGACTTCTTTTGACATGTGCATTCAAATGAAATTCCATTGGATTCCATGAATGTCACACAATCACACTCAACATGTCAGGTCTCAAATAAATTTTTGAGGTTACCTTTTGCCACATGGCTAATTATGAGATACTGAACTAGACATTGTTTCTATAGCGTTTCACAGAAACACTTGCTCGGATTAGAGTGACTACCATTTCATTACTGGCAGTTTAGCGAGTTAGTCTAATCTCCTAGGAACACTCATCACTTGTACATGCTTCACTTAGGTACCTAGGCTTCCTGCCTTCATCACTCTAAATCAAGTGTAATTTTTAACCCAAACAAAAATTAGCCAAATGACAAAACAAAATCGTATAATTAATGCTAAGAAAATGTTTGCATGGATTGTATGCATCCCACAATCAAATCAATGCTTCAAAAGTCCAAACCACAAATAAAAAAAAGTGCCAGAATGCAAGTTTCAGCAACGAAAACAGCCTGACACAACAATATGAATCTTTATTTGCGTGGTGCCATAGCCTATCTGCTACCACTATACCTACTAAATTGGAAAACAAATGATGGAAAGGTTCGCCGACAAGAATCGACTGTTATATACTAATTTGAACCTGTTTGAAGCAAATTGGTGTAAGCAAAGTAAATAGACCATAGCAACTAGTTTCTACAAACTAACTCCTAGATTTTAGTCGGTGTATAATTAAAAGCTATTGACAGCATTTCTGAAGCTGTTGAAAAAAGTTGGGTAAAAACTAAAACAACAGCTCCACAGAACGGTAACAATTTCACTGAATGGAAACAGTCTCACAGAACGGTAACAATTTCACTGAATGGAAACAGTCACAGAACGGTAACAGTTTCACAGGACTAACAATTTCACAGAACGATAACAGTTTCCTCATCCTAGTCGAGTCACATGTACTGTGTGATCAGTCGAGGCTGTAAGGAACACAGGATGAACCGGATGCCAATCTACAGATGTCACAGGACCCTCGTGCTGCGAGGCATAATGTACCTTTCCAGACCTCCTCTGCTTCAAAAAAACACATCAGTTAGGACGTATTTTTGTTACAAAAAAGACACGGCACAACAGTTTAGGGCTTTTCTGTTGTAAAGCAGACACAACAAAAAAGTTTAGAACTTTTTCTGTTGTAAAAAAGACACATTGGCAGAACAGTCAGGATTTTTTCTGTTGTAAGAAAAAACACGACAGAACAGTTAGGACTTCTTTCTGTTGTCAAAAAGACACAATACAACAGAGGGTACCATTTGAGTTGATCAGTGAATGAAAAACCATCTTCGTCTTCGAGAAAGGAGGAAGTAAAAAATGATTAACGAGTAATGATTAATTCATCCCATCCCAAAGGTCACCATTCGATTTACTTCGAAAAACAGGCAGTATTACTGATGCACAAAAGAAACAAACAGACAAGAGGATTTGTGCATGGAAGGAACCGATTACAAAAGCTGATGGAAAAACCAATTAGAAAAAAAGATAGGATAGACATGAAAGCAAAAGTAAAAGAGAAGCAACGAAAACCGAGATGGGTTTAGGGAAGGGAACTACATTAAAGAGAGGCGCTCTTGGAGTGTCACAGGATAAAAGAAGACTATGGCCGCTTGAGTCCAAAGCCATCTCATATCTAGGGAGTACTGTTGACCTTTCTGAGGAGTAAAACCTGCAAACGGAAAATGTGAAAAGTTTTTCATCTGGGGACTAGTTCATAGATTTCACTTTTTACCACCTGTTTCGGAAGTCTTTGTCTTTCTTTTTTAACCATTTTACAGTGAATATCAAAAACTTAAACTCAATTGACAAGGATCCATAGACAGTAGTCGAGACCAGTTTCCCAGACACTGACGAGCCTGTTCTCTCTGTCGTAAAAACAAAACCCAAAAATATGAAGGTACAAAGTTATAGTGAACTATAGACGAACTAAAGTTTTTTTACTACAAATGAGTGACTAGGCATGAAATGTTTTTAAAACAATATTTCGGTTACGAACCCGAGATATCCTATGCAGCCATAAGACAGAATGCAATTCACCATATAAAGACAATTATTTCAACAGGATAGAATGAAATTATAAAATTACTAAGTTATCAATTTGTGAAAATAAAATTCTAAATTGTTTCAACAGGGATGCTGTATTATCAAAATACCTGTCTGCTTCATAAGACCGAACCACCTCTCCCTGTTTGTGCACACTCCATTCAAAAACCTATTCAAACCAAAGAAGAAGACGAAAGAGAAAAGTAAGATAGCTTTCGCAAAAATAATACAAATGCTATCGGTACATATGCACAGCATAAAGCTCTCACAATCCACCAGGGGACAACAAGTCGCCATCAATCCATTACACCAGCTATCATTCCTTCCCCCAAAGGAAAAATATGACAGGAGAGGCCTGATTAGGACTCACAACTCCATCTGCCCCAAGGCTTAAAAGATTGCTTTGATCATGGCTGAATCTGACACAAGCCGCCCCACAGTTATCATGGGCTGGCCAACCGGTAATAGGTAAACAGGAAACCATATCTGCAAAGATTATAGCAACGACTGTCAGTCACGGTTACAAGAATATATGTCTTTCAAGAGAGCCTTTCGACAAAGTTAGAACCATATCTGCAAGGATTGTAACAATGAATGTTTGCCACAGTAACAAGGATATACGTATGCTAAACGAGCCCTCTAAGAGGAAATAATAGGTTAATGCTGGTAACGGGTAGGCAGGAAAGTACATCTGATTCTAACAATGAACGTAGAGCCCTTTGTCAAACTTAAGTGCAACAAACATATGAACATGACATGATGCTATTCCTACGATGCCATACGCCTTTTAAATGTTGGAACAGAAAAGTCACATTCATTAACTGCATTGTGGACTTCTTGTGTCCATGTCAACTGCATCAGAATTTGAGATTCTAGTTGCAATCCTATTTTTGATTCTATCCTAGAACAAATAAGAATTCAAGTCCCTAAACCGCCCTCATTGATGTACAGATTACACGAAGAAGATCGTCATATACAACTGCCAACCTCACAAGTTTTCTATCAAGGTGATTGTTAGTCAAAATTGACATAAAATAAGAGACATGATATTTTGTCTCCAGGGTGGTTACTTAGTTCTATCAACGATCGTCGATTTACATTCCGGGTTGTCTGTTGAAGCTCTCTTTAACACTTACTTGTTACCAGAATCATGGATCACTTTCAGGAAATAACACCACGTAAAGCTCTATAGTAACAACAGTATCACAAACCCGATGATAAAAAGCATAAGGAAACACTGTCTCCCAAAAACTGGGAAAAACAAGTTTGGCAACTGAAGCACCATCAAGTTCTTGAAAGATTAAGCAGCAAACACTTTTTTACAATTCATTGTCGATTTTGCTAATTGCTCCCAGACTTTGGGACTCATACAAGTGCGCTGTGTATTGTAACTAGTCTGAAAGGACTAATGGTATGGATGAAAAAATGTTCATTCCAGTTCATGTACGAAAAGAAAAGGACCACAGACACGCTATTCACCCTTGTTTTCTTATCTGTAGTTAACTGTGGCCCGGAGCATAGTGCATTTCACATGATTGCAAGGGCAAAACCATACCAAAAAGCCGAATTAAGCCATCAGTTGCTGACGTGGCCAGTATTTTTCCGTTGTGATTGAAACAGAGTGATGTGACGACTGGAGGGTCTTCTCCTAATGCAAGTGTGTTCTGCAAGCCCCTATACCACAAAGGCCGCATTCATCACCATCCAATGTATACAAAAAAACTTCTGATTCTCAACTTGACCTGTACAATATCTTTTCACAAAAACGTTAAGCATCCTCAAAAGATCCAGCTTCTGAAAATTCTGTGGCTCCTGGCATGGACACCTGAATCCAACATGACAGCGTTTAAACTTCTTCCTCATAAAATTTTCAGACAGAACGCTAACTCACGTAATATTATTAGTTCATCAATCTGTGGTACTTATATGGAAAAGCTGTACACGTATTGACATTGCGCATAGTATCATGAGTAAAAATGCCTTGTGGAGATCAGAAATAAGTGAGTAGAATAAGGATTAAGGGGCCACCAGAGCTTTCCACGAACGCATACTCCATATATTGAGAGCACCATGGCCATATCCGCCCACACCTTGAACTTTTCCTCTGCATGTTCCGCAAAAGAATCATCAGGTGCTATCAGATAAATTCACATAAGCAGATGCTTCCTCGAGGCACCATACTACGCTTGTGCTTTTGGCACAGTTTCATGATTGAAACTTAGGCACAATTTCATGAATGTGATTTATCAATGAGCTAAGGCGAAGTCCGGATATTTCTTCATAGAATTATGTTAATAGTTTCTTTCCTAAACATATAACACAACAATTTATACCAAAATCAATGCTTAAAGCAAGGATACAAAGGCGGCGTGAAACATGCAACAAAACAAAAACCATCAATTTTTCCACTGAACAGAAATTCACGATGAAACGTTTTCTTCTATCAGATTTGAGTTCAATACAAAGATGATAGAAGGACTGTGATCAACAGACTGAGAAAACCACCGACGCTGTTTTTTCCAATCTTAGATTTTATCACAAACATGATCGGAGCTTCGTCCTACTACACAACCCGTGATAGTTTCCAGTACCTTGCTGAGGCAGTGGAGCTGACAAAAAGTGCCTCACTTGGACTGCAACGTATATCCACAACTCTGACAACCTCAATTCCTCCAAAGATACAAAAACTTGTGAGCGACAACCACTTCTATCCATACCACATCCAAAGAAATGGGCAAACCTACACCATGTTTTCCTGAGCACAGCCATGCTACATTTAACAAGATATCAAGTGAACACTTGAACATAATGTTGGACTAAACTAAAAATAGGAGCCAGGTAACCGTAGAAGGGAAATAGAAATAGGAAGCCAGTAGAGGGAGGAGAACCACAAATAGCCCACCGGGGAAAAGAGGGATTTGTTGCAAGGTCACATGCGACACGTTTGGCGTCAACATTCCATGCCTTTATGCTTCCTTCGGAAGTTCCTACAAATAGCTGCGAACCACCTCAATCTCTTTCCCTATTCCCCTGTTCAGCCCACCTAATTAAGTCGAACCCACACAGATTTAGACGTAGAAGTTTGATGTAGGTGTAACATTCACGAGTTGGCATACATTTCATTGTATCCAGATGTTATCCCCCAATTGGCAAAGAAGCTCATCTAAATGCTCAAGAGAAGGACAAGGAACCTCTTGCGCTGTGCAATAACTTATAAACATTTGTTGCCTCAATAGAAAAAGAAAGAACCATCGCTTTGTAAGGATAAAAAATAGATGAATCATCAAAATCTTAACCACACCAACAGTAAATGTGAAACATTAAGAGCTCAGGCCTACCAGGCGATCTGACTTCATCTCCCACTCCAAAGACATAATTTCTGATCCGCAATATATGGTTGCATTACGTGAAGCGGGGACTGTCGCATCTGCCGTCCATATTCTGCAAAAAAAAACACAAACATTCCCATCTGAACATTCTTCTATATTCTTCGATCTCTTCTACTTCTTCATCCAAATGCAATTCACAGCTTTTGAAACTCAATATGATCTCGGTGCAGGTCTGTACAGTCCAGACCACCTGAATAAGAGTCCATATTCTGAACCAGGGGAAATGCATTTGGGAAACAATTGTGGAACAACAGGCCCATAAGCTCACCGAACAGTGCCGTCCAGAGATGCACTTGCAAAATTTGTCCCACTCGCAGAGAATCGGCATCGTGCAATCGGACTTGTATGTCCTGAAAAACGTTCCTGCAAATAATAATGCATAGTTACATGTACAGTAAAATGAGTCCGAGCGACCCCTAGTTCCACAACAACAAAGAATCCTACATGTACAACAACACACTGTGAATTGCTATTAGCGTTAATAACACTAATACGGTACCACCTTTCTTTGGCCATTAAACATAAAATAGAGTTAATATACTATTTTTTTTCCCTGAACGCTAACTTTGTATGCACTTCTCCACGTCGAATTGATAACGCTAAAACAAACCACGCTTTATATTTCTTAATGCTAACTGTGATTCATGTTGTAGAGCAAGGTTTTCAAACTCATAAAAGTGTAACGCAACCAGAGCCTCAAAATTGTGTGAAGAGTTTCCACAAATGTTTGTTTGAGTAATGTAACTGTATGGGCCAGTGTCCTATCAGACCGTCTCTGTGCAAAGTCCCAAAAGGCATATTCAAAAAAGACAGACGGGGGAATGGGGATGACAAAGATATAAAGGGAAAGGAAAATGACACTCACCACACTCTGTACAGCCACTTCTCGCGGTTCCACAAGCGCTCTTGCCTTGCCCCTTTCATCCCTCAAGTCACCTGACCATCTCGTAAGGAGACACATACAAAGGCAAAGAGAATAGAAGGTGAGATGAGTCATCTAAGTGACAATGGCTAATATTCATCAGTTGCCTTAACACCTCTCCTCTGATTCTCTCTTACCGACATCTTCCTTCAAACCCCTCCCAATTCCTTCTCCGTAGTACACTCTGCCACTGGCATTCAGTGTCCATTCCATGATCCCTAACTAATTCCTGTACTCTTCCCTTTTTCCAGCTTTTTGCTTCCACTTTTACTACAAGGGGTAGCCCCTTCCTTCCAGTCTCCAAAGTTTAGATGTGTCTGTCCTCCAGCTCAGGCTCATTATTGCAAATTATGATGCAAAATTAACTAAAGCTTTGTATTGGCATAGAATACAAGAGGAGAAATCGACGCAAGATGTTGTGGTATTCCTACCCGCCAAACTTGCATTGTTGTCGCTAACCATGAGAGCCCCAGTCCGTTCACGTGCTGCTGAAAAAAATAACATCCTCATAGTCAGGCCATGACCGTAATGTCCAGTTTACTGCATCCTCATAACTCTATGAGAAATCGGCAATAAAGAAAGGATTGTCACGTCAGACATCACAATATATTGCAATGTTATCATACCGCGTTAAAGTATTTTATCTACAATATGCTATTACAATGTGTTGTTATCGTAATGTTATTGGAAACACAGAGATAATCGGAATGTTAAACCCCGACACATAAAACGGGCAGTAACATTGAGATTACCTGCTGATGAAAGAGATACCCCATAAGGATAGGACACAGGAAGAGACTGAGAATCCCCACCATCTTCACCTCCAGTATCAGCAGTCTCCTGCATCGCACCAGCTGGAGGTTGCCAGGTGGCGCCTTCAGAATGGAGCCCAATTTTATTTGAAAGGCTTGTCTGACTCTCTACCACAGCAGCTGAATGTGATTCTCTGCGAGAGAGGGTCGAAGAAATGATAAGGTACCATTCATGCAACAGACAATGGGATACATTAGCGAGGTTCAATATGTCAGTCCATTCGTTGTACTCCATTTTTGAGACATTGAGTTAAGATGTGTACCAAGATCGTAAAGTAGAAAGGAAGTATTGAGGCAAGCAGCTCATCACCCGAGGGGCATTGATTTTTTGAACTAACCCTACAAAAGGAATTAAATGTCGCCTGAAAGTTGTGCTAATAATATTGTCAATTAGAAACTAATCACTTACTTCATTTTCTCTAGGGTTAACAATAAGGAAATATCATAAGCATCCTTATGATATGCCAGGAACTTTGCAATAAATATACAAAATAAGAGCATTGTGGGCTTTAGACCACAGACTACAGAGAATATTAACGGATATGTCTTCAAAGACATTTCTCCCAAAAAAGACCACAGGCTACAGAGTGTATAAATTTCTATGCCTCCAACGGCATTTCTTCTGATGCTGCTGGTCACCTTACACTTGAAGACTGCTCAGCAGCCAAAAGACTTCTCAATCGTTCACATTCAGCACGAAGTTGAGTCAACTCAGCCTCCATTTTCCGCAGTTGACTTTGCCCATCAAGAAGCTCCACAAGTCCTGGGAGCTGTGAAGAGAAATTTCTGTCAAAGAGCAACAGTTTACATAACTGAATTGAACATATTTTTGGCATTTCCTGGTGTATCTATTAAAGGTTCAGACTTCAGCCAGCAATATCAGAATAGAATGTATAAACAATAACAAACAATGAAAAAATTCTCGGAAAATTCTTTCAACAATGGGATTTTATGAGTTGTAATCATTCAATAAAGACCTTCTTTAATGCTTCACTGAATACACCTCAAAAACTTCAAATCTCTATTAATTAGGTAGCATCAGAAACAATTTGAAGGTAAAAGGATATTTATACTACTGAAGGCTTCCAAAAGAAAATTATGGAATGAGACAATGAGAGTCTTCCGCCAATCCTTCGTGAAGTATACTTGAAAGCGGGATTCTATGGCTGCATTCTTCATGTAAGGAATTGCTGCAACACCCCCAGCAAGTTCCATGAGCTCTCTCTCTCTCTCTCCCTCTCTTTCTCTCTACCTCTCTCTCTACTTCTCTCTCTACTTCTCCCTGCCTCTCTCTCTCTCTCTCTCTTGCTCACTCTCTCTACCTCTCTCTGCCACTATCTTTCTCTGCCTCACTCTTTTATCACAAACGACTTCAATGCTTGCCATGTGTCCTCTAATTTGCTACAATCCCAACAAAATCTTAACAAGAATAAATTGGATTCACGAGTCTGTGAAACTGGCTTACTCATGTGTCATGCCAATAAAGCAATTCTCAAATAACCGCAAATCTAAAAGGTAAAATTACAGGTGTACTAAGGAGGCAGAAAGCTAAACAACCGTCATAACTGACTAGATTATTACAGTTTTCTAGACGTACAAGACATTAAAAATGATCTATTTGTCATAGCCTTCAAGAGTACAACTTATGACGGTAAGGTTTGCAAGCAATACGAAATCAACTCACTACAAGCTACCGCGGACCTTGTTACAGGACCTTTGCTGATAATGTTTGGTCTAGCATCTCATCGTGTGATATAAAAAGCTAAGAATTCCAAAATACATTGTTTACAAAGACATCACTTATGATTGCATTGTCTTTCTCACGAAACAAATACTCCTGAAACTATCAAAGAACCTAAATAGATAATCTACCAATAGCGACGTCTATTCTAGACGTAGTAATTGCCTCCAGAGTTCCACATTGAGGATAGAGAAAGAGGAGAAAAAGGAGGACAGAAGAGAGAGGAAGGAAACTCTACCAAACCAGGCGTGCCAATCGTCTCCACTCTCTAAAAGCTCTTCTCCATAACTTTCAAAAAAGGCAATCACACAATCCATCCTCTTCTTCTGTAACGCTTGAACAATATAATGGCGTTTCATCGAATTCTCCAATTTGTTTAATGTATCTGCATATCTTGCGTCGAGACGAGTAAAAAAACGTTCTTTCAAAAACCGGAACAATTTCATCATATTCTCAGCTTCAAACCGAGAAGGATATATGACAAACAAAAGGTCGCATATTCGATCCGCCTGGAAACCATGGCCTCTGTCTGCAGATAAATCTATTTCCAATGCTCTTAATGTGTTTGAAAAGCCTCTGAAAATGAGGAATTCTTTTACAAGAGAATGAGCAGCAGCCATGGCTTCCATGGCTGCTAGAAAAATAGGATAGAGTTATTACACTTTCCAAGTTTTACCTTCGTTTGAGGGGGGAGATCGTCCTGGTTTCCGAGTAATCATACTCAAAAAACTGTCCGTTCCACCCTCAACATCAGGGTAAATTTTTTTAGTATAATTACCCTATGAGACCTAAACTACCTCAGCAAAGGAATTGATAGTTGGAAAGGAAAAAATATTATGCAGAATGTAGTTTGTCGACAATGCAGTTGAAATAGTGTGGCTTCCATAGAGGCGACTCTAGGAGTGCAGGAGCTATCCATCCACGAGCACCGCACGGAAACATTATAGTACACCTTGAATCGTTATTAGCGTATAGAAATTATTAGTGTAAAGAAAAAATTAGCGTCATTCATTCTAATTTAGTGCCAGGAGACGTGGCAGATTATGGTACACGTCCTTAAATAGTGTAGTTTATTATATTTAAGGTATCAATGTCAAAATTTTGGGGTGCCGATACAGCGTACATAAGGCTAATAACGATTCAAGGTGTACTGTACAGTACACCGCCAATCGCTATTAGAGTATATAACGCTAATTCGGTGTCCCTAAATTTTGACCCCAAAATCTGAAATAGAATTAATAACGCTATTTAAGTAAGTGGACCATAATCTGCCACGTCTCAGGCACTAAATTAGAATCAATAACGCTCATTTTTTTTTGACGCTATTTAATCCTTGACTCTAATAGCGATTGGCGGTGTACTGTACTGCACTGTACTGTACATTATAGCATACTATAAGCGAATTTGTGGTATTTAAGAGTATAATATGCATATAGTAAGAGGAATCTACATATTGCGTTTGAAGTGGATAATCTAAACTGCCAAGATTACTGCACTTTTTAATGCATGCTGTTGTACGGCTTTTTTAAATGCTGGATAGACTCTAGATTTTGGTGATTTTCCGTCACCCTCTATCAATCGATTGGAGTTCTTTCACTTTCTAGTGACTGTTTCTGGAGCCATGGCTACTGCTTTTTCTTCCCCTGCATTCTTGCGCTCTCCATTTTCCCATGGCGGTGATAAAACTTCCAAACAATTGTTTTTTTCTTCCGCATGTGCCAAAAGTCTTCGTTTTTCATCGAAAGCAACATTTCCATTGCGATCTCCAGATCCGCTCCCTCTCCCTCGATCCTCCCCTCTGCCTCCTCTCCCTCCCGTCTCCCTCCACCAGCACCATCCCCGCCGCCCCTCCCCTTTATCTGACCTCCCTTCTGGTTCCCCTGCCTTCTCCATTGATTAGTGTGGATTCTTACCCCTTTTAGTTTAGTAGTCTGGAATTCAAAAAGGTTTTCCTTTTTGCTTTTGTGACTAAAACCACATCATTTTTTTGAAATAGTGATGTGGTTTGACATGCTTGTGTGTGTATAACGTAAAAGTCTGTAACGGTAACTGAAACTGAAACTTGATCTGGAATTGTATTACAAACTGAAGCTGTGACCTTTGACTGAAACTGAAAGTGGACCTGGATTTGGAACTGAAACTGGAACTCGGACTGATTCCGAAACTGAAACTCTGTAATGTGACTCTAACTGAAACTGGAACTGAAAAATACTGGAACTACATTATAAGTTCATACAAATAAGTCACAGATTCTTGAATAAGTTCGAACTGAAGCCGAAACATAAACTAAACCTGGAACTGAAACCAAAACTGAATTTAGAACTGAAGCCAAAACTAACATCAAACCTGGAACTGGAACTGGAACTGGAAGTGAAACTGAAACTGAAACCGAACTGTATCGCGCGACTAATGAACACATGATTTGCCGGTTTCAATTGTTTATGGCAGGTGATATACAACCCGAAAGAATCTATTGACCAATTTGCAGATGCATATGACCCACAGCGTGAGAAAAGGTTCACAAACCTCACTCTTTTCTCACCTGCTAAGGTAAGTTTTTCTCTCTACCTTCCTGGTAGCTATACCTGAGTTTATATCCAAAAAATAGGAATGTTAAGCAAGGGAAGTCATCTGTCAGTTCGTGCTTTCTTCAGTAATTACTTGGAACATGCAAATCTAGGATCTGGAACTAAAATCTGTTTTTTTTTTTGGACATTCTGTTTTTTTTTTGCTAATATCTCTGGTGCCAGCATACATTCCTTTTTTTTCTTTTTTGTTTCTGTGTGACTACCTTTTTGAAAGTTTATTCAATTGTCACCGAATATTAAGCTTGACAGTATGCGATAATTTAGAAAAAGAGGGAGGGACTGCAATGCACATTTTTCAATGTTATAATATAAACCTTACTGAAGCAAATGAGACACTACATTTGGTATAGTTGAGGCACTATCCTTGTTTTCCTTCGTTAACTAAAGAAATTATATATGTTTTCAACCTTTTACAAATCATTAGTTTTGTTAATGCTGAACAAATTGTAGCGTTTTTTCGCTTGGTGTAGATTGTGGCAATCCAAAGTACTGATCGAATGGAAGACAACATTGCTTCTGATGCTTGTTTTTTTTCTTTTTTTGTTCCACTTTATTGTTTCCAGATTAATATTTTTTTGCGTGTTACAAGCAAGCGACCCGACGGATACCATGATATTGCTTCCCTCTTTCACGTGAGTATTTGTTTATGGGATTTGGGCCTTAGGGATGAATTATTCTCTCTCTCTCTCTCCTCTCTCTCTCTCTCTCTCTCTCTCTCTCTCTCTCTCTCTCTCTCTCTCTCTCTCTCTCTTAATTCTCTTTGTCCAGCTGAATGAAAATGTTGAGGTTTGGGTTACCGCAACTGCACCTGCCCATTATATTCAAATTTTCGTTATGTTCAATTGATGGCAGAGTAACTAATCTTTTTGTCGCTTGTTTGTCATTCGTAACATTAGGTAATTTAACAATAATTTCATCTTCCAAAAGGATGGTTGAATTCATAGGTCAAATGTGCGAAAGTAATTGGAAACGCTATATGGATACCTTATACTCAATGCGTACTATATCGTAAAATAAGAACATAGTATGGGGAGAAACCACATATAGCATTTCCAATTGTTTTTGCATATTTGAACTAAAAAATGTTGTGTTGCTGTTGTTGTCATCTTGTGAAAGGGTTTATCTTAATTTTGGTTGACTGCTCTATAAGGTCGGCATTAGAATGATTCCAGCAGGAATAGATTGTAGGGTAATATCTTCTCAATTACAATATGGAAACATATTTAAAAAAAAATGGGTACAACAAATAAAAATACTATTCGTTGATGTTAGGAACTGATTGGGAGATGATGTCACTCAGGTCATCAGCTTAGGCGATACTCTTCGCTTTTCTATTTCTCCATCGACTGTAAAGGACTCTCTCACCACAAATGCTCCGGGAGTACCACTGGACGACAAGAATCTAGTAAGAAAGTTACTTAGTAAGTTACTTCGTAAGTTAGTTAGTTAGTTACTTAGTTAGTTACTTAGTTAGTTACTTAGTAAGTTAAAGCGGAACTTAGACGAATCCTGTAAGGAAAAAATGATATGCATTGCCGGTAGCCTCGCTCTCTCTTTCCTCTCTCTCTCTCTCTCTCTCTCTCTCTCTCTCTCTCTCTCTCTCTCTCTCTCTCTCTCTTTCTCTATCTCTCTCTCTCTCTGTCCCTGTCTCGTAAAAGAATGATGCTCATTAATATGAAAATTTGAATAAGAACAATTGGGAATTTAAGTTTCAATGACTTCGTGAAAAGGCATGATCGAAATAGTTTTGTTAACTGTAATCGCAACGACTTGTATAGCTGGATTCCTATTATCTTTATGATTATTTATTTTTTTAATGAAAGACAGCGTTCATTTACAAAAGAAAGTCACCTCATGTTATTTAGGTACTTATGCTTTGTTGGAGATTCATTGTATATTCACCTTCCAGTTTTTTGCAATTGCATTGCTTTCAATGTGAAAGTAGGACCATTTTAATGATGGATGTCTTCTTTGTTCACCAGGTGATTAAAGCCCTCAACTTGTTTCGAAAGAAGACCGGTTTAAACACCTTTTTCTGGGTGAGGAAAATGGTCTATGACTCTTTTGTGGCTCCTCTATCCGTGAATAAGTTATGGTCCCAGTGAGAGTTTTACATTTGTACTTCACCTCTCACGTCAGCATTGCCTATTAGTGTGGGCTTTAGCAAGTACATTCACTTGAACAAGAATACAATCAACACAAATTGGTTTGGTATTCTGGGTCAGGTTTACTTGGACAAGAAGATAATTAAAATGCATTGGTGTGGTATTCTGGAACATATTTACTTGGACACTAATGCAAATTGTTGTGGTATTCTAGAACATATTTACCCGGACAAAAATATAACTAATGCGAATTAGTGTGGTATTCTGCAACATATTTACTTGGACATAAATATTACTAATTCGTATTTGTGTGGTATATTGGGAACATATTTACTTGGACAAAAATATGACTAATGCGAATTGATGTGGTATTCTGGAACGTATTTACTTGGACAAAAATATAACTAATGCGACTATGGTGTGGTATTCTGGGACAGATTCATCTTGACAAAAAGATACCAACTGGGGCAGGACTTGGAGGAGGAAGCAGTAATGCGGCCACAGCAATGTGGGCGGCCAATCAGATGTGTGGAACACCTGCGACAGAAACGGAGCTTCAAGAGTGGTCTGCGGAGATTGGATCTGATATATCTTTCTTCTTTTCTCAAGGAGGAGCTTATTGCAGGCCGGGAGAGGTCACCTGTCCCGTCATAAACCGTCGATCCGTCTCTTTGCCAATATCTATAGTTTGATTCCGGGTTTGTGTTCCAAAATTTTGAATTTGTTTTACTAACACTTATCAAATAAGTAGCCCATAGTGATCAAAGGTGTAGTTTACAACAGCAAACTTGACCTGTACTAGAAAGAGAAAGAACGCTCTTGTAACAAACTCTTGTGTTTCTTCTGACCCTCGATCTATTGAATTTTTTATGTTTTTTGTATAATGATGTTAACTCTTATTGTTTTCTCATTTCTCTGCTACAGACATAAAAGTTGCAATCTGATGAAGCAAACAGACTGATTTTTTTTAACCTAATTTTTTTGTGAGCAGTTGGTTGAATCGTTGGAAGTTCCTTCAATTCAAAGCACTCCATTGGTCCTCATGAAGCCTCCAGAAGAATGCTCCACAGCAGATGTGTATCGGGTATACATCTCTTCTTAGACAAGATCTCCTTCTTCCTCCTCCATCTTCTTTCCCTTTCCCTCCATTTTCTTTTTCCTTCTTCTTTTTCCCCCTTCTTTTTCTTCCTCTCCTTCTTCGTTTTCTTCTCTTCCGTCTTCTTCTCCTCCTTTTTCTTATGCATCTCTTCCCAGTTGTGATCCGAGCATTGTACGAAAATGTAGTGCCTACTCAACAACATGAACAACAAGGCGTGCCAAAATAAATGTACTCTAATATCTTATGTAATCCTCCTACTCCTACTATTTTTCCTAGTATTTCTAGTAGCAAACCAAAGAACTGAACTGAACTGAACTGAACTGAACAATGCTCAGCCCTGCCGTCTGGATGAACAGATCCCAGTAGCGCTAAACTCAGAGGTCACCATCGTGTCGCATCCACTCTATTTTCTGTTTACTGTCATCTCAGACTGAATTTGAGCTATTTAGGGTTTTTTAGTGTTTAATAGCTATTTAGTTTTCAATCTTGTTTAGACTTGTGCAGACGGAGCAATCCTCTGATTGTTGTTTGACAAAAAATCTGCACTTTTTGCCAACCATGAGACTCAACATTTTACCTTTTCTGTTCAAGCAAACAAATTTTGTGTTTCTCTCCAGAGTCACGCTAAGAAGCAAAGTGAAATTCCGATTTTTCAAAGTCTATTTGAAGAAGCTCAAATGCACCGCAAGTTCTATATCTAGATAATCCTGAAACCAAACCCAAATAATCCTTAACCAAATGACATGTTTGGTAATATTTCAGTATACCTCGCGGCTCTTCAAGTAGATTCACCTGTGTTACGTCATGTCAAGCCGTCACGTCACTCTCCCTCCCTCTTTGCAGAGCTGAAAATGAGCACTAAATGTCGGGTGGGCCGACAGCGCTTTTGTCTGGATGCTGCAAGTACAGCCGACCCTCAGGAGCTTCTTCAGCAAATATTGAGAAATGGAATCACACAATCGACTTCTATCAATGACCTTGGTATGTTCAACCTCAGGATCACGTCTCTCTCCTCTCTCTCTCTCTCTCTCTCTCTCTCTCTCTCTCTCTCTCTCTTCTCCCTCTCCTCTCTCCCTCCCCCTCTCTCTCTGTCTTTCACTCTCACCCTCACTCTCTCCTACATCGATACATTTTAGGAGATTTAGAAAATAGAATGGCTCGAAGTGTTTATTTTACTTTCTGTACGGTATTATCCTACAACATGTTTGACCTTTTGGTAATTGTTTGCCTTTTATCACATTGTTTTGATTTATGGTCGTTCATTGTTCTCTTGGTACATCCTGTTTTTGTCCGATAATCAATATATAAATACAAGTTTACTCAGTAAAAGGCCTGACGATTACCTGAGTTTGTTTATTGGGTTTTTTCAGAACCTCCTGCATTTGAAGTCCTCCCAAGTCTCAAAAAGTTGAAGCAAAGGGTTTCAGCTGCTGGTCGAGATCGATATCAGGCTGTTTTCATGTCTGGGAGGTACGCCTCAATATATATCTTATGTATCTTATGCAAATGTTTATTACTGGCAGTATTCATGTCTGGGAGGTAATTCCTAACATGTATGTGTTGGAAGCGTTAAGAACTTAAGATTTATTACTTGTCCATTTTAGTGGACTACTCCTGTAGCTTAAAAAAAAATTGAATGTAAAGGACACGACATGCGTTTGATCTTGAATATGAACAATGTTTCGTTTTGATGTCTGGGATTACATGGTGTAAGCTCAACCTTTGATTCAGTTTTAGCAATAAGGCAGTGGTTTAAAAAATTGTGGAACCTTTATGTAGCGTTAGCGGTATAATCATGTTCTGACTATATTTCTGACGTTAACATAATTCCTACGTTTTTGTACTTTGTATTCGACTGTACTTTGCAGTGGCAGTACTATCGTGGGTATTGGAGATTCTGAGCCTCCATCTTTCCTCTACGACGAACCTGAGTATGCAGATGTGTTCATTTCAGGTAGGTTTGTTTTTTCCCATGTTAGAGTGATTAACTCTAATGGTATTCTCACTTAGTTTCTGACTAAAACCATGATGTTATGGCCAGTAAGATTGCCAGAATGCAGATACAAAAGGTACAAAAGACAAATATGTACCTTTCTAAAGCATCAGTTTCTGGCGTCGTTTTCAAATTCGACTTCCATTGTTTTGGACTGCCGTAAAGAAATTTCCAAACCCGAAATCAGTACAACGGAATGGCCTAAAAAATGACCATTTTTTTCGAGTCGCTGATGACAGTACACCTGTTAACCCTCCAATCTATAGCAGTTTAAACCATAGTTCAAATTTGCGAAAACAATTGGAAACACTATATGTGGTAGCCCTAGACTATGTATTACACCGTCACAATATGCATGTAGTATGGGGTAACCACATAGAGTGTTTCCAATACTTTTGGCATATTTCAACTATGGTTTAAGCTTCAGGCCAAAAGGTACAGATGCAATGTACTGTGGCTGTAAGATTTTGGGTAACTAAAGTGTAAATACCCCTACTATAAGATGTGCAAGTAGTGACACTTGTCGATAGTTCACTATATTGGTAGTTATCAATATCGAGCAAGCAAATTTTCAATAATCGGTATATAATATTTGCTATTTTGATGAAGTTGACCAGTAGTTAGTTGGCATTGCAATTCTTGTTTTGACGTATGAATGTTACGTATCTATAAGATAAGTACCTCAAATGTTAGAAGATGCTTGTCATGAATTTCTCCCATGTTTCAAATGCTTGTTTTTATGAACTATATTACAATATCATTGGTCATCAATTGCAATCTTCACACATGTCGACTCTCTTTGTGAAGCTTACCTCTAGCTTTTACGCTATTATGCTATTCTTAAGCGTTTATGCTTTTATGCTTTTATGCTCACATACGACAATGCTATTTTTATGCTGTTATGCTTTTTATGCTGCTATACTATTATAACTATTATAACTATTGTACTATTGTACTATTATGCTATTTTTGTGCTATTATGCCTTTTATGCTCTTATACTAATATGCTACTATTATGCTATTATACTATTATACTATTATGTTGTTTTTGTGCTATTCTGCTCCTATGCTTTTGTCCTTTGAAGCTATTAATGTATTCCTCTAACTGGAACACCAAAAGCGAAAAGGTATTCATTTTGTCAAATCGTTCACTTCTAGTGTACAAATACTGAGTGAATGGCGATACATCGACATTTGCGGAAATTTTTATCAATTGTTTTGGAGTTTTTTGGACAGAGGCGAAATTTTTGACTCGAGGCGAAGGAGAATGGTACTTGCCGGGAATGGACTTTTTACAACCGTCTCAGTGGAGTAATGAAGACCAAGGGGAGTCTAAGGGGGTCGGTGTGGGTTCGCTAGATTCTCTTAAGTTGCCATTTTCCTTTGAAGCGTAAAATTCGAATGAAATATAACTAAATTTCTTCTTATTTATTTCACTTTTGTCACTTTTCCATCGTAGCATTTGAACTTAATTTCCTCATCTGCATCGATGACGTGGATGCAGTTTTTTCTTTTTTGTTGTTGTTTTATGCTGTTTCTCGACTTGCAAAATTTGTTTCTTTTCTTTTTATTTCTTTTGGTCTTAAGTGTTTTTTCGAGAGCAATAACATTATGAGTGAAACAAAGCATAGTTCCAATGTGTGAAAACAGTTGGAAAAGCTGTATGTGGCTTCTCCTTTCTTTTACTGTACGTGTATTATATTTGGAAAATCAATATAATATGTTGTACAGTACGAAATATATAGCGTATTCTATTGTATTCGTTCATATGGAATATGAAATAAAGATACAAAGATCCTGTAAAGTTGTTTTGATTTTGCGATGTGATTAACTTTTACTTTATTTTTTCGGTGCCGGTTTGACATCTGTTACTTTGCCTTTGAAACACTTTTTGCCACGGCCTATCAATAATAGGGGAGTTATATGAGCGTAAATAACCGCTAGGAACTCCGATTATGTACCGGCTTTGAATAACCATTGTTGTATGGTAAATGATAACAATTGTGAATAACTCCCTTGGAACTTCGGGAACTTTGGCTTATCTACGGATTTCGGGTAACCATTGACCTACGGAAATTGATAATAACCGTATATTACTGGCTTAACTTGTGGGACTGCCATTATAATACCACTGACAAACAGAAAGGAAATAAACGATAATGTTAACAGTTCAGTATGACAGTAAAGTAAGTGTTTTTGTTGCATATAAAACCTCTGTTATGTGTGTGCCTAAGGAGAGATGTTTTAAGTGGAGGAAAAAACAAACACTGATAGCGATACACGGTATACTCCCGTTTAGTGTCCTGACAAAGCGAAACCATCAGCTTGTGGAGCAAGATGGCTTGATTGCATAATTGTTTAGTGGTGTGGCTTATTTTCTCGCACCGGCCGTGTATCCGCCATTGTTGCATTGGTAAAAAAAAAAAATTGATGACATCAGGATTTAACATTTGGGTTGCATGTAATAGATGGTTTATGCTGCCCATGAGAACTACTAATAAGTTGTCTTATCATTTGTGAATTAAGATTAGCTCAAAGTACATTGCACACTAAGTACAGAAGAAAAAAAAATGATCCAGAAGGATTGTCTCATACAACAAAATAAGGTGTAGAAGTGATGGGCCTGACATTTACAAGCTTAATCTGCTATCAGGGAATAAGATAATGTGGACTTTTCTTGTTACAAGTAAATAAGAAAAATATTTTTGTACTTTTAGTACTGAAGCCAAGAAAACCATACTTGAATGAAATTTAAAAGTTGTTTAATACGCCACAAAGAAAACAAATACAAATAGTTGCACTTTCCACAAATAGATGATTTTAGGCATTATGAAGATAAGAGGAAAGCACAGAAAACAACCCATGGTCAAAATTTACCAAACTTCACTAACAAAATGGACAAAAACAACTTTGACACATTTGTCATGTTGAATCAGCATTTTCAGGACGACTGAAAATAAATACTCAAATCTAAATCTGCTTCGCTGTCTAATGCTTGAGATGGAAAACAATGGCTAAAACCCTAAAAAATCATCTAAGCACCTACTGCTGACGGTCTACCTAGTTCCAAAAAATATAAGCATTCACAAACCTAACCAATTTTTGCAAAAATGTGGAAACCTAACTAATTCTAAAAAAAATGTGCAAAGATAACTACTTCTAAGCAAAAATGTGGAAACGGAATGAAATTCTCTCGGCACTGCACCAATAATGACCACCAGGCTTAACTTCAATAGGCCATTTAAATGTAATAACCCGTCCAGGTTTAAGGTTTAGAGTCTAAGCCATTTGCTTCCTTTGGCCCAAACGTTATCTTGTAATTTGTCTTAAGCCTTGTCTGCAGTCATCAAGAACTTACAGCAGCTTAAGTATACTACACCGTGAATCGTTATTAACATTAAGAACGATAATGTGGTGCCAGTTTTTTTGCCCTTTGACCACAAAACATCGTTAATAACAGTGATTGTTTTTTCTTAACACTAATTATTTAAACGGTTCAAAAACGGCAATGCCATTCGGGTCTGAATTAGAATAAATAAGACCAAGATGAACCGCACGCAAATAATTTCCGTACTCTAATATTGATTCACGTTGTAATTACCAATTCTCCAAATCATAAAAATGTTGAGTGCATTCTGACCTGCCCATCAGCATACTTTGGCTGTACAACTGATTATATTACCTGCAATAAAATGGCGATTTGGAGATACACAGAGGAGTTAAGTTGAATTAAACAATTATTTCAAAGTTTCTTTTGCAAGCAATTTCTAATAATTGCAAAAGTCATCAATAACAACAATGCAATAGAGCCTTAATCTGGGGTTAAAGAAAATTGAGAAACAGATCGCGTATAAAGGCTAATAAAAAAGGAAGAACTGTTTTCAGTCTACTTTAAGCTCTCGTGTCCGACTTCCTCCAAGCATCCATACTACGTTTTACAAAAGCAAGTTGATACTGACAGGCAAACTCTCAAATTGTGAAATTTTACAACCCATAGGCTGATAAAGAAGCACATGCAGCTTTAGAATCTGTTTTCAGCTCCATTAGACCGCTCGCAATTAAATTTTGAATGAAATAAACATAGGAAAAATTCTCAAATACTTAACAACGCTGTGTCTCACGCAGCTTTCAATGCAAGAAGCATACCATAACTCACCACTGAGGTAAGATAGCAATGGCGAACACGCCATACAAATCTCAAAATAGCAAGCAATGCGTCCATAATAACGCACTCCTTTTTCCTTGATGTGTTTTTTTCTGTAGACCATAGGCCACGAGTCTGCCATCTGCCATAGTTTCGCAACCTAATAAATCTCCTTTTTGTTTCAGCTCCTTGATTCCATGATAGAATTATGACCTAATAAAGGAGCGGTTTATGAACTAATGAATGAGCGGGTACATTTATCAACCAGCCGCATTGCTGCATTCCTCTTCTTCCTGGTGTTTGAATGAAACCAAAACCCTGCTATAATCTATCTCCAAATTCCTGTCCATATGAATGAATTAGTAAGCGTTCAATTCATCTTAAGGTAGTTGTCTAGAATGACTTGGTGCATGTGAAGGAGGATGAGCATGGTCATCTTCCGCAGTCCCAAAGGTTAAACTAGAATTTACTACCTGTTTAAAAACAATTTGCTTTTGTTCTAAAATATTTGCAGAAGCATTTCCTGGTCTTGGAGGCGATGAAAAAGATCCAAACGGCCGAGAATTCTGCCAGGAATTATTGAAACCAAAACTATGATTCTGAGAGAGAAGCCAGAGAGGAGGGCGTAATTGGACCCAATCGGATGGCCAGGGAACTACTATGGTCCAATTGATGTATTTGGACAAAGGATTGGAAAAACGGAAACCGTCATGTCCTGTTGGCAAGAGCCTTGGTCTCCAGAACGAGAGAAAGAGTTGAAAGGAGTCCAGAAGATAAGAAGCATAGGAGAGAGGAGAAGGATAACAATAAGAAAACCTATAGGAATCCGCCATTGTGGACGTCGATGGTAGGTGTAAACAAGGAGAGGAACCATGGCTCTCCAGCATTTCTGCTGTGACGTCAGCTTTGTCCCATTGTTACTGCTGTTTAAGAAGATTGAACAGAAAAATGTTTTTTGTCAGTGTTCTGTAAGAAAATTCAACAGAACAAGATACATTTGGTACTGTTGTGTAAGAAGACTGAACAGGAAAAGGTTTTCTTTCAGAAACTAATCAGAATTCATGAATGAAAAGGAATTTCTAACAATCATGCGATAAAGCATCAACTCCACAATAAAAATATAAAGCTGGAAAAACTAAAACGCCCCGAAAATAAGGTAACAGGAAGCAGTAATTTGCGAAATTCTTGCTCTAAGCTTTAGACAAAGCGCAGTCACAGCTGATTCAATATGAAGATAAAGTCGTCACCTTTGCTATTGCAGTGAAAATAACTATCACATTCATTATCCAAAGATAGGTAACAATGAATTAAACGCAGAGACTGAAGCCTAAGTTCTTTCTGAAGGCGGCGAATATTGCAAGCAGTTAGAGACTTGGAGCCCTTAATGACTGTAACCGACAATTTAAAATTGTTCTTGCTCGGAGTTTTATTCCAATCTGAGCCTCGCAGGAGCGTGGTGAATAGTTATGAAGTGCGAGAATAAAGTGCGAATATAGTGCAAGTACGTGCGAGCAAACTGTATATGTAACCATTCGGGTTACTGTAGTTCAAATTTCACATCGATTTTATAGCGTCGCCAAGAGATCGAAATCGACATTGATTCATTTCAATACCGATACAGGGTGATATTGGCAAGTTTAAAACTCGATGGTTGTCGGCTTTGATTCTGTAATCTGTAGTTCTGTACCATAGTTGTTCAAATCGCGCGATTTTTTCCTTTTTTGCGATTGAAACGTATAATTCGTGAATTTTGAAAAAATCGTAAAAAAACGTGTACTGTAAACTGAAACTGAAATTTTACGGCAACCTGTAAAATAATTACTGTAACTGTACATTTTTTTACGGATATGTACGGAATAAAACGGGAAATATGCGTCGCACTTATTGGTACATTCTGTTCAGTGAACTATACAGAAATACCACGGAAGTTGTACGTTATATAATCGAAAATGTACGGACATTTTCAAAAAGAGACGTTGAACGTCACAATAATTTCGCGCGATCAGTTTGAAATTTGTACGGGCGTCTTCTTCATTTTTTTTTGAAAGAAGACGCCATGGAACAGAGACGAAATTGCTAAAACTGCTATCTTCGTAGCATTCGAACACGGGAACGTTAACTGCGAAGCATATCATAAGGTGAACGACAGGACTACCATTTGGTAAAGTCATTCCGCTACCAAAAAAGATTGTGATAAAATTTTAAAGAGTTTATTTTTTTACCGCTCATTAAACGGGAAAAACTTGCAAACTGCGTTATATGTAATAGTTTTTTGTTTTTTTATGTACGGAATAGTACGGAAGGAAATTCATTAACGATTTTTTGCGATTTGATCAAAAGGTTCAATGCGTTTGTTACGTATAATTCGTCACGTACGGTACGTTCGCACTAATCGGAAAACTGTACGAAAACGTACGGAAAATCGTACAGAAATTTTGCCCCCCCCCCCCCCCCCCCCCCCCCCCCCGAGCGCTCGGGGGGGGGGGGGGGGGTTGGTTTGAAAAAAAAAAAAAAAAAAAAAAAAAAATCATTTTCGATATATCGTCAATACGATATATCGGCGATATATTGGCAATATATCGCGATATTTCGATAATCGATATATCGAAGCGATATATCGATTATCGGGTACCTAAAATTCGGTACATATCGAATATCGGCAAGTGGTCCTCGATACCCAACACTAGTACAAGCACAGAAAGTAAAGTAGCCGCCATGAGATCTGTACGGTTTTGATACGGATCAAGTAAAAATGATGTACCTTTCACATTCGACGCCATGGCTTTGTCCCTTTATTCCTTGAGATCCACTGGGGACCTGCCACGTGTCAATCTGTCGGCTTTTTTGGCAAAAGCTGCCAAAAGAGCCATTCCGGGATGCCGGCGCTCACGCTGGCCCGTCCGCTCGTGTTTTCTCATTCCAAGTCGTCCGTTCGATTCCGGCGGCGCGCAGAATGTTGTTTTGCGTCCGCTGTACTTTTGTGTCCACCGTCCTTTTCCAGTTCCATGTTCACCAGTTTTTTAGTAAAATTCCGTGCGTCGCCGTAAAACTTTTGTTCAGTTAACCAGCCAACGTTTATGTGCTGCGCTGTCCGTAATAAATTGCAGTTAAACGGTAACGGAACAGTTTTTATACGTGGCATGCCACGCTATATAAAGTCAATAAAATAATACAGTATGTTATAAAGTACTATTGTATGCATACTATATATTTTTTAAGTTATCGCCGATATGGAATTTGTTGGTCCCAGACCGATATATCGGAACCTCTGACCGTTTCGATAACCGATAACTATCGGTATCGGTGTTATCGCGATAAGTTTTTTACCGATACACAACACTAGGATTTTCATGTGATCGTCTTAGATCGCTACTTTGATCAGCGACCGTCCGATCGTCCGAATCTGACGGTTTACATAAAAAGCTGCTCAAAACTCACAGAAAAATATTTTTTTGTCCTTTTTTTTTCAAATTTAGACATGACGTTTAATTCTCTATCGATCCATGTGCAACTCAACCCTGTTAGTATTTTATTTCATTTTGCGGCCAATACAATATTGGTCTTAACTCTTAAGGGTATATTGTATTTTTTGCGTACAATAGGCATATTGTATGGGTGTACTTTCACCTACTTTTGAAATATGTTCAGTACTACTGTAGTCATATTCATTTTGCGCTTCATATCGTTTAATAGCTTAGCTCCAGTTTTGTATACTGTCTCAAAAACCGTATTTTGTGTTGCGATATAATTTCCCCAGCGATATTATTTGATGATTTGTATTGCCCGTTCAGTCGTTCACACTAACCATTACGATAGTGTAAACCTGAAAAAGGCGGACAACGACAAAATTGTGTTCCAATTGTACTAATGTACCACGCGTGTAACACATACAGTGACCCCAACTTCGCGATCAGTCTGATTTGCAAAATCTTGCGAATCTCTGACAGACTTTCGTACTTTATCCCATTTGTAATCGGACGGCTGCATCTGGAGTTTTAGACAAATTGTGGAGATTCATAAAATGTTTTTGATTTGCAGGCTTGCAGCTGTCCTGTATCGAATATCGCGCTCCCTACAGGAACCGATACAATATCGCGTCTCAAGAGTTACATAAATACCACGTGTCGAGTATGCAGAAATGGTTGTTGATGTACATCACTACACCGCCCTTCTCCTTCCATTAAATTATTGTTATATATTCTACTTTCGCACCAACACTAATAAATCCTTCACCCCAATAACGATGAACAGTGTACTAAACAGTCAACACGTTAGAATAAGGCGAGTTACACAAGCCTTATTAGTTATTAGGGTAAAAGAAACCCCGTTGACGCAGAGAGCCCTTCGTTTATTTGTTTTGCGTGACTTATGTAACAATTGCAAAGCAGGAAAATTTGGGAGGGAAATTGTCAAATTGCTCGCCGGTCCGTTGACTATTTCTCCTTTTAAACGCCGTTTTACACTTAACACACGTATCTACGATAACGAAATGTTTGGCTGCCGTACTTAAAAAAGGAACAAAGAACAAAATCCTATTGGTCGCTATAATTCAATGGCTCGCCCTTGATACTGTTCTACTTTCTTCCCTTTCTCTTTCGGTTTGCTACCACCCACATTCAGTGTTTTAGTTTTGTTTTTGCCTCTGTTCCCATGTACTCAGACGGCCTACCAGCAGGCTAGGGTAATACGTCCTACTTAATCGAATGAAAATACTCCACTAGCCCGATGTACCGAGCTGTTCCGGTAAAGCTTATATGTAAATTAGCTACTACAGCACGTCATATTTTTTTGGAAAATGAGAGAAACATTGTGTGGCCCTCTGAGAAATGTAAATGTGCTTGGATACCTTTCCAGCAACCTTTACTCTTCCTCGCAAATTGATATCGTAAAGAATGTGCACTCCATGAAAAGAATGATTTGCAAAGACTTTCCACCAAGATACATCCTGTATTGTTATTAGTTTTGTCAATGGAAGGCAAGAATTTACCTTTCCATGGCAACTGTCAGATCAATAATCAAACAAGAGTGCCAAGAGAAAAGTTGACTTAAATCAAGAAAAAAAGAAAAAACATAGAAATAATAATTCACAGGCTAGTACGAAATATTGTCCAGATTTATGAGAAACCCTACTCAACACCTGTTGATGTTAATGAATCAACAAAAACACACATGGAACGTTGCACTGACTATGATATTGAACCAATCGCCATTCAGCATTCAGGTTTCCATTGACCTAAATCTGCTCATCCACTGTTTCATTCTTCTGGGATCCCTCATTTTATAACTCATAACTTGAATGCGCAAAAACAATAAAAAACCCCATATCTACCTTCCGGCTCAAGTACAAATACAAGTATTGCCCATATAGTATGCCAAAACCACATATAGTGTCTCCAAACGTTTTCGCACATTTGAACGACTATGTAACTGGCATTCATAACACATTCATCCCACATGATCAATTGTCGCTTTGTACTTTTAGCTTCGGAAGCAACTTTCTTGCTGCCCTCCTTCAACTTCGTGATGGCCATAAGCCTTATGGATTTATAAGTCACCTCTTCAAAACAGGTGTGCAACATCAATCAGAGATTTTTCGCTACACTTTTTTTGCTACAAGTCCCACAACACATATACTCCAAAATTTGAACAGTGCATAATTTGAACTACTAAGCCAAACCGTGCAAGTTATGTCAGAAACAAAGCTAAACTAATATAACACATAACCGTGGGAGAAAAATGAATGGAAGGAGGGACGACATTAAGGCAATAAATACAATGAATTTCTGGTCATCGCCATCTAGTCTATTCGCTAGGTTAGAGATAAATTTCCGTGAGATAAATTTTGTGGCACATTGAATGAATTTACTAACGCTGTAAGGCCAGACTGGCCTGGCAGTCATCCGGGTGACTCCAAACAACAAAGTCATTCATTTATGTTGCATTGCTGAAGGAAGGGATGGTCATACTTGACATACTTCGTCCAATAGGGCTTGAATTTGGCCATAGCAATGTCTAACCACGGCTTCATGTTGCCATTGTAATGCACCACAGCAGCTCTGCAAGAAAAAGTAAACAAATAACAAGAAAAGTGAAACCAATGACAATAGGAGCAATCAAACCAATGACAACAAGCAAAGTTAAAGCAATGACAACAAGAAAAGCTGAGCCGATAACAACAAGAAAAGTTAAAGCGATGACAACAAAATTTACCAAACTAGCCATATTTTCTTACACCTAACTGGACTCTGTAAGCCATTCACAACCTGCGAACATCAAAATCACACTAGTTTGCAGTTGCAAAAGGACCATTCCAGTTATTTCCATAAACCATCTTTTGCTGCAGCTTCTGACAACGTTATTTGAGAGTACCGAGCGAACTGCGTCAAAGCAAAAATTTTGCCTTGAAAGGGACAAGTTAAACTTAGCTTAAAAGGAGTTTTACAGCACATACAATATTAATATTTAACTTAGTTTTCTACGGCAATTTACAGCACGTACCTGTCTAGCTCATCTGTGTCGAGACCAGGATTGTAGCCCAATCCTAGTGCATGCCAATTCTTTTTCAAAGGCTGAGTTACATTGTAGAATGTTATGAGACCAGGAGGAAGGGTTCCCAGTTTCCAGAGTAGCCTGTCCTCATTCTGCAATTCCACATGTACACCCCAACTCGTTATTAGCATTAATAGTACTAAACTGGTGTCATTTTTTTTGGGCCCCTGAACATAAGATAGCGCTAACAACATTAACTGTTTTTTTCTTAACGACAATTTGGTGAGCGGTTGAAAATTGTCTATGTCATTTGGACTTCAACTAGAACTAATAACCTAAGATATGTATTTCTTAACGCTAGAAACAATTCACGGTGTACCAGCAGATTCAGCACACTTGTGGCACACAAACTCAGAGCATATGCTCACCCACTTCAGCATATGGTCTATATATGTGGTCTGTATCTTTCCAATGTATTTGGTGTTCATCTTGCGTATTATTTTTGCAGAACCAATCATTCCTCTTCCTTTAGCCCTTTTGAAAGGTCTAGTAAATTGCTTCCTCTTCTTTTGTACCCAGATGGTTTACTCATCGCAAGTCATGCAATAAGGCTTTCCGCTTCAACACACACAGATTTATACCATACTGAAGGACCCGATAAAAATACTTTCACAGGGTAATAATACAATACTGGTGAAAACACCAGCTGTGCAAGATTTAAATTCGCTGATGGCAAGCCCCGTCCTTCCCTTGCTGTCCATCACAGGTGAGAGTATTTCACCAACACTACTTCACCAAGACTCCTCAAAAAACAAAAGATTTAGCCCACATAAACCTTTGTCCTTTAGCCAACAGGAGAGGGTTTACTTAGAGAGGGTTGCTCGGAAAGTGAAGTGCACCACCCATCGCTATTAGTGTAGTGAATTATTAACACACTATTAGAAAAAAGCCGCATTAGATTATATTTTGCAACATGGCTCATTATGGTCTAATTAAATAAATAGTGTTATTGACACTAATTTATGATTTTGGGTAAAAAAAACACTCACTCGAATTGAGAGTAACTCTAATTGCAATGGGCAGTGTACTTACTCGATTCTGCCAATAATGGTAGATCCCTGTCATGTCAAATTGTCGCCAGGCCTTCAAATCGAAGACATTCATTCCATATGCCCAACCACAGGCCTACAACACAGCAGCACCCAATCAAGTCGACGAGAAGTCAATAAGTTCCATCACGGAACATCACCACCATCATTAACGATTTTATTTATTCATTTTCACCATTCCCGCTCGAAATAGAGAAGCCCTTACTCTGAACTAAAGGCAGACAAGAGCTCTGCTTGTAATCATAGCTTTAAGAACAATCACAAGGGAAAAAATTTGGATATGCACCTGCGGATCAAAATTTGCAGCTATCAACGGATGTGAAAAATTGAGATATTTATCATATCGATGAAATGATTGTCCACACGTTAACACAGCCCCGTTAACATTTCCATTCAAATTCACCTGTCCAGACACACATTCAAATAAATGGTCAGTGGAAGCTCCAATGACATCATGGTAATTGTTACAATCACCAGGTAGCTGTGCAAGAAACAACATTAAG
>JBBHKE010003189.1:199281-203656 GCA_037447655.1 Zygnema cylindricum
TACCACCCTCAGGAGATTCTTCCTTACGCCAGATACTATATTTTTGCTGCAATTGGGACACTCCAGCTGGGGGTAATAAGCGAGCTTGGGTCGCCTGACTTGTCTGTTGTGCATCTACCCCTAAAGCTACTTCCTCTGACCCTGACCATGACGTCAGCAATTTGAGCCGTTTATCTTGTCTTTGCAATCGAAGGTCCTGTAGAATCCATTAATCAACATAAATTGAACAAAGCCTGTCATAAAAAGGATACAAGAAGACTTTTGATAAAGGTACAAACTTATAAGCAAATCCAAATAATACTGAACAACAGCTTGTTCCCCTTCCCATTCCTGGTTTCAATAAACGAAGGCGTGAATTTCCAAGATAATGGTTCTTATTCCAATAGAACAGGTTATGATGCAGCTCTCACTTTTCTCGCCTTCCAAGCGGGATCACTTGTATTGACACGCAATGGCTCCAACTTCTCGGAGGCGTCTGTAAAAACACAGCCAAAAAAACCTCACAGCATTGGATATTTGCCAAAGACAATAAAAAACAGCTGCATTGTAAAAATGAAAATAGTTTAGAAAGCCAAGGAACCATGCACACAGCTTACAAAAGCATGCGTACTTCTCCGAAAAAAAAGACTCTACTTCACGTATAGGACAAATTACTTTAAAAACAAACTTGTACCTTCAGAGACTACTGTAGCGTTGATAACGGAGTCTGCGCCATTCACTTCTCCCTTGCTGTCCACATACGTTCTCACCGTCACACTTTCTCCCACTATACTTAAACCTCCCGTTGTATTTGTTTTGCCATTGACATCCGTTTCAGCAGCCTGGGTGAATTCCATACTTCAACATGTAAGCATTGGGCCTTACCTACCTCTTAGTCATAGTTGTTTCCTCAACAACTGGTCAAACATTCAATAATTTAAAAGACCTTCCTTTCCCAATTGCAAAAAAACCTTCAAAATTTACAAAACCCACAAAAAGCTTGATGAAAAGAATGGTGACGAACTGCCCCCTGTTCAAATACTTCTGGCAGGTAAATTGCAATTATAGAACTGAAGTTCCTTTGATGTTGAAGGTGTTTGACATAAAGTAGACATGGGGTTCTAGAATCCCTATTTCTCTGATTTGTCTTATTAAAAAATACCTGATCAGAAGCCAGTGAATCAGGCTCTTTCGGAAATATGCGTCCTTCTGTATCTAAAAAATTCGTATTCTGGTCTGCCTCTGCCTTCTCTACAGCTTCCAATACCTGCATTTTTACAAACATGTTTTCCCAAATTATATGGCAACCAGCTCATTCAAGCTAGTGAAGAATCTCGTTTCCTATGAATGCAGCCATCAGAATAACACAAAACTCCAAATTTACAGGGTTACTACACTATCAAAGTTTTAACCTTGTTCTGAGGGAAAGTTGGACAATTCGTACAGCTTTTCTAAAAACTGTACACACGGTCACTCCTACAACTGTAAAATCCACCCTAAAAGTGAGAGTAGATTTCTCTCGTGTGATTACACCAGACAACTCAAAAAACACTCAGAAAAACAACTATTGTGTTCACTAAAAAGAGTGCTAAGAGTGTGAATCACCTAAACGATGAACCATATTCAGTGTCAATCACCAAAAAGGTGTTGTTATATACCGATTTACCACAAAATGTTGACTATGAAATTTCTAATAAACAATAATGTGAAAGCTAAAGCTTTTTTTTTCAGATAGTTAAAATCATCTATGCATTTCTTAAAAATTGTCAGGGACAAATATGATACATATCCTGTCAAAAACTGCTACACCAAAAGTACTTCAAAAATAAAAAAAGGAGGAAAACTAAGACCTAGGACAATGATCCCCATCATGATATTTTTGGGAGTTAAATAGCTTTGTTTCAGGTGGTATTGTTAAAGTAAATTGCTGCAAAAACTGCCAAGACAGTTGCCCTTGTTCACCCTTAAACTTAAAACATAAGGTGCCAAAAAAAAAAAGGGGGGAGGGACTTCGAGAAAGTCTATTGCCGACCATACCTCCTTTGGTAACAGTTCCTGAAGCTTGTCGAGATCATCATTCTTCCAAACCGGCAATGTCTAAAAATTAAACATTTCAGAAACAAAACATCATGAAACAGACATACACAACAGATCAGTAACAAGAAAGTGTCAAGGACAACCGCAACGACCAGCACGATTTCAGAAAAACAGAAACTTTATGGAGAATCTATTCTCAAGGAAAATTGAATATATTTCCTAACTCAGTCATGAAATCAAGGGAAAGGGACTACAGCTCGACCACTGCAACGAGACGAACTATGGCAAAGAAGGATTTCTAGCTCATAAATGTTATGAAATTCATGGTCATTGAAACCACACTCACTATACAAACATTTTTTTATACTGCTTTGAAGTAAAAGTATTAGTATTAGAACGCATTCCCTATTGGAGCTAATAAAAGTGTATACGCTGTCAGAGTAGAAAGTACATTAAAAATCAGATGAGAGAGGGTGGGTCTGGACGGTGCCGAGAGAGAGAGGGTGTGGTGGAGGAAGGAGGGAGGGAATGGTAGACGGAGGGGTTTTTGCTTTTTATGACACTTGAAAACTAGTGTAGCAATGAAAACATTAGCAGAACGAAATCCACCAGGGTCTTGAAAAAATTATAAACCATTCCAGTTACTAATAACAAATAATCAGCCGATACACCGATAACTTACCTGAGAAACCAAGTTGCTGTCATCTCGTCCATCTGCACACAAAAAATGGAAAAAAATACAAAAAAAAATGGAAAATCATCTAATCAATAACAACATTGCCAACCAGTGAACTAAGCATAAACAAATAATGATGACTGCAAAAAGTACTTCCTGAAAAGATGTTTGCATGTTTCTACAAATGATGCAATACTATCCATCCAAAAAAAATCCAGCACACCAGAAAAAGTGATCATTATAAACTTCCGATGCATATTCAGAACAGACGTACGTACCAATCTCTGTCAGACCAGCAAATTGGCCTGATAGATAATAGGGGGCTAACACAACAAGCAACGACAAAATGACGAATCCTGGTAATCGGAAAGTTCGGCTTCGAAGACGAAAAACGAACCATTTCCTGGCAGATGGCATTCTTTTCAGGGCTGAAACATCTGCAACGATTTGCTTTCTGTCTAAAATCAAAATTTGCTACCGAAACCTTTGCATGTTAACATAATGTACCATGGATACTATGACAGCTTTGGCAGTTAATTTCCTTTACAGACAAATTCGATTCAAATGACGAAATGCGATCGAGAAAATTTCATAGAGGTGGACCATCCCGCGGATGATAGAAGCCACTGTTAGATTTGAGAGATTGACAAGACAGGATATTATTGCTCCAACAAAAAGCCAGCAACCAAGACAAAACGGCGACTTTGGCCAAACCATATTCGACTTTCAATGCGCGAAATAGTAAAGATACGGTATAGGTAACATACGCGTACTATAAGTGAGAAATCCTTATAAAATGAATGTATCAATATACTTATCTACTCTCGATATGACTATATAGTATATACATATCTCTGGATTAATCGCTTCCGCGCGTCTTCGCACTTTTGAATTACATGGCTCACGATTGACCCTACTATACGCTCGAACTATAACCCGGATTCTTACCAATTGTTTTGGCAAATTTCAAACTATGGACCAAACTTTGGGAGACTTGGCATGACTACAGTACAGGTCCAGTATTGTAATGTACTATATAGTACAGTACTGTACTCTTGGTCAAACCAGGAAATTGGGGAAATTTGGTTCTGTACGACTTTAAACTGTATGGCAAAATAGTACGTAAGCCGTACGTACTGCTGCCGCTGACGGTTATCGTGTGGCACCGTAGAAACGTCTTTCCGTGACTGCTGGAGTGTACGGTGGCTACAAAGCGGATTCTTCAGGCGTGCTGACTGGGCTCGTGGTTGTGTCGGGTACAGCGAGCATTTTCCGGTGTAGGCACACCCGAAAATTGTTTGGCGGGATTTGGTGTTCAGGTCCTTTCCACTGTTACCTGCCGACAGCGGTGCGCGGCGGACCCTTCCTGCCGACAACAGGGTATTGGTGGCGGGTTTTAGACAACATTACAGTCCGATATAAACGATATTAGAGATATAGCGATTTACTCGAACGATTTGTTCTACGGTGCAAAAACTACGATAACATCCGACCCACTCGAATGAAATGACATTTGCCGGCCAGCTAATTATCATTTCGCCGACAACAGGGCAGAAGTCGCAAAAGTCAAAAAAAATCATACCCGAAACCGACCGTTTTTTTTTTTTCAAAATCTGAGTAACCGACGCCCGACCGAGTTTTGTCACGCTCCAAAATTGTTAACCGTTAACCGACCGTCGTTTA